>JAMKCH010006513.1:0-188632 GCA_023653785.1 Ophioderma brevispina | reverse complement strand
TCCGCCCTTTCTCTCAACACCTACATCCTACCTACCTACATCCCTACCTACTACCTACATAACTACTACCTACAGTGTTGCCGTACGTGTGTTACACAGGTATCGCCAAATAAATCGGCCTTCCCGCGCTGCAGAAGTTATTTTACTCCGAAAACATGGAAAAAGAATCAAAGCTAATCAATTGCATGCCGTGAACTACGATGAATACGACTATTTTTAGGTTGGGTGGCTATAAGTTTCCTGAAATGAGATAAATGTATAAAATTGGTCGGGCCCCGCTTTTCGTCCCCGTTTTCCCGTTTCTAGATTACCCGTGGGGTATCTAGAAACGGGGACAGTGTTAAACGGGGAAGAAAAAAACGACATACGATGAAAGATCCTCATCGGTCATGTCGTGTGTTGTTTTTCGTCCCCGTTTGCCATCCCCGTTTTCTAGATTACCCGGTGGATCTAGGAAAACGGCGCGAAGGAAAACGGGGACGAAAAACGACATCCGCTGATGAAGGATCCAGACAAATGACCTATCATGAGACTTTAACATCATAGAATCTATATACATGTTTTAGAAGGGTAGTTGAGAGGCCTAGAGTGCTTAAAGTTTCCGTGATTGCCGTTTCATAGGCCTGTCCTTGTCTTAGGTAGGATTTGTCCTTTTTCTTGGAAAATGTTCTTCCCGTTTGTCAACAGGACAGCGGCGCGAATGGTCTTCAGCAGCCAATAGACGCCGCTCAAACAACACTCAACCCCCCCAACCTGTTGCCGTACGTGTTGTTTCACAGGGATGCCAAATAACTCGGAACCCCACTGCCCCCACCCGTGCACAAGTGATTTTCTTCTGAAAAAGAATGAAATCGAATTCAATTGATGTTGCAAACTAAGTTAGATAAATATGACTAAGTGCGGCTAAATGTTCTTGAATGCCCGATAAAGAATAAAATGGTCGCCCCCGTTTTTCGTCCACGTTTTTCGTCCCCGTTTTCTAGATTACTCCGGGGGTATCTAGAAAACAGGGACAGAAAAGGCCGGAAGAAAACGACCCATACGATGAAAGATCCGTCATAGGTCATGTCGGTGTGCTGTTTTTCGTCCCCGTTTTCCATCCCCGTTTTCTAGATTACCCCGGGGCAAATCTAGAAAACGGGACGACAGAAAACGAGGGACGAAAAACGACCATACCGGTGATGGAATCATCATCGGTGTGGGTTTTTCGTCCCTGACGTTTCCAATCCCGTTTTTCGTCCCCGTTTTTAACACCCGCCTCAAGGAATACATCTTTTAACCTAAGCGCGCCTTGCATTATGAGAAAAAAGAGTTATCTGAGCACCAATGATCCAGGTGCACTATTATTAAACCTGGCCACCTCTAACCTACATCAATTTGTATCACTACGATTAGTGTATATGGCAAAGCGGCACCCACAGTTAGTGAAGAAGCGGAGGCAGCCATTGCTTCTATTGTTGGTACTCTATGTGTTCTTTGTGCGCGGCAAATCATGCGAGACGATGATTTCTAAAGATGACGTAACGTTTTGCCTCTCTATCTAATAGAACCTCTTTGGGTTGGATTTGCTTATTAATCCCGCATAGGGTGCTTCACATTGTTTACTTGGCAACTACGCTCCTGCGTGCTCGCTACACTACGGCAGATGTTTGGTGGAGGCAATTCCTCCTAGGATGTATAAGTTATCCATTGGAGTTGGACAAAGACACCTGTTGATAAGCCGGCAGGGGGCATTTATCGCTGGATTAAGCCACTTGGATGAGTTGATCTTCCCATATACAAAGCAGGTATACTCTGCACATGAGTTACACAGGGCAAGTGCCGTTGATCTTGGGGTATGTGATGGGTGAGCACAGTCAGGACATATGTCAGGACATGATAATTACACGTTACACTTGATAAATAACATTAGAGCAATTGATGCACCCCAAAATGCCGTGTAGATTCTGCGCCCACGGAACATAATTGGTTAATGATTTCATAAGGCAGCTATTCACTATTTTCTACTTGATGTTTTCATCGCAATCTCTAAGTAGTTAAGTCTAAGTTTTTTTTATCTGGAGGGGAATCTGAATACATACCCTTTGGATTACAAGACGAGTACCTACAGACGCACGCCACACATCGATGTCAGCAGTAAGTCGTTCTTTTGTAATACTTAAAAACATATTACAAAAAACAAAAAAACGCAACATGATCATGAATAGCGCCGCTATGAGGGCGAGTCGAAGATGCTTGTGGAGATCGGGCCCAATTCTAACATTAGCCGACCAGAATTTTACTAGTAGGCCACCGGGCAGATCCCGTATCGTTTAAAAAAGTGACGCCACCCCTGGGAAGGACATAATTTTTGCGAGATCAATTCTTTAAAATTATAAAAATCAGTTTGAGGGTGTCTCACCTCTTGTATGTGCACGTTTTTCAAATAATTTAATTGCCCCAATTTCTTGTGAAATCTATCACATATAAAACTCGGTATCAATATTTTCCTACTTCCGCGATTACAATATAATCGTAACGTGTGTACGAACGTTGATCTCTAGAACCGCAGCTAAAAAGGTACAATCCGGTGTGTACGAGCCTAATCAGCTGTTGTGATCGTGTCCACACCACGTGTAAACGTAATCATGGCGTCTCCAGTACCGAAAAAGTCGGGGAAGTGCATATATGTAATAATTCTTGATGTAGATGGTGAAATAAAGCCTTCTCAGATTAGGTAGAAACAAAAGTGCCAAAAGAACGGATGGAATTTGTTGCTGAGCGGAAGTGTTGGCAGCCGGCCGGAGAACGAGAAGGGATCGGCCATCGTTGATTGAGATAGAGATGACCATATATCCTGCCTTATACTGCTTAGCCTGCAGGGTTTAATACCTGGTCAACGATACACGATTCGCCTGTTTGTTGTGAAATGCAATTGCCTGTTTTGTGTCGTGGCCTTTATAATTTTATTATATTGTCAAGACCATGGCAGTTGTTTATCGCATATTCCTTGTGCATCTATAGCAAAGTAAACATTGTCAAACACACCATCATTCCTGTTACTGTCAGACTGTACTGTAGTTAACGGGTTGCCGTGTTAACGCATGCATGCCTTGGTCCGTGGTATGAAGTACTTCCGATCTTCAGGATAGATTTCAGAATGTGCTCTATTAATATTTTACTATAAAGGTAATGACAATTTTTTGTACTTTAGCCCTGCAGCCGTATCATTATCACATGGGAGCCAACTGACTTTGTGAATTGTTTGGAGGGGACAAGGTACATAGGGTTCACATGTTACTATTTTTGCCCAACGAATGAATTATAGCTTTTTTTCTTTATTATGTGAATGACCCAATCGACAATCTTTTCCCCATGTTCCATCAAAATTGAGGTTTGGTATGTATCAGAAATATGAAAAGATCACAAACACATATTTTGCCTACAGTCATTACCCCAGTGAAAATTCCTACCAAACAGTCTCCCGGAAGTGTGTTGACCCTATCATGGTCGATCCCATATAAGATTAAATATCTCCCTCACATAGAGATATGTATCCCCAAAACATATATTTACAAATTTGATTATTAAAATTGGTTTGGGTAAGCAACAATGCGACTAAAATTAAAATTGCCATTAGACAGTGCAGTTTAATTAATGTGGTCGAACCACATTTGGAGAATTTTCTAACTACATGGCATATATTTTTGGACTTAAATTACTTCAGTAATTTAAAATATGAACTTGTTCTGATCCAAAATAATCAGATAAAAAATAGGGGGGTGTCCCCAGCAAATCTGTCATCATAGTTCCTTTCTCCCTGCCAGCCCCCAATGAAATGACCTTGTACAGTGTCTATCATAGAAGAGGACCAAATTCTCCCATCAGAAAATGGCCTCGATACCTTTCACCCCCCCCCCCACCATTTGCAAAGCATATCAGTGGTGAATGGTTTTGTCGAGAAAGTGTGTGGCTTTTCATATTCCCCCCTTGGCTTACAAAATGTTTTCGTTTTACTCCAAGAAATTCTCATCATCCCTTCTGGGGTAAATAATGACCCTGCCGAAACCATGAGTTCAAGAGAGCGAGAAAGAGCGATATGTAATATTGTACAAGTAGAGCTATAGATGATCCCTCATATTTACATCCCCCTACTTGATTTCACATCATATTTTTTTACCCTAAAATTTGTAAGAAATGATTTCATTGTGTCTAGCAACTCGTTGTTAACTGACATCTCACCTCCCCATCCACTCCACCCGATACACACATAATCCATTATATCTTGTCCAATGTACACGTCAAGGTTAATATAATAAAAGTAGCCTTGTTTTTTTTTTTCTTTTGTGGAGAATGTGTGTTCTTAGTAAATTATTTCTCACCCACCCCCATCTTACCCCCACCCCACTATGCCCCCAACCTAGCCCAAAGGTAATAGAATCACCCCACTCCTGAATTATCCCCTCTTGACGTCACAGATAAGCTGTATTGCATTAATAAAGAAAATGAAGGGTCTGAACTAAATTTTATTAGTCCCTCCCACATACGGGGTATTGAATCCATCCCACAAGCACGTTTTGTAAAACATTTCAACCTAAACTTAAGGGTCATGTGATCATCAAAGTCATATTTGATAAGTCAAAGTCATAGAATCTTGCACTCATTTTAGCCTGCAAAGTACCTTTTATCCTGAAGTTCTACACTTCATTACAACACATGACATAGGCACATGACAACGCACTATGGGATTTGTTTAAAATACCATATGGTCCTTTCCCCAGCCATCTACAATTTCCCTACCAGTTTAGTATTTCTTTTAAAAATTTTACAATAGATTGCATGGTTGCTGTTTTGAACTTCTGAGCAGTTTGGAAAGCTTACACATCAACACCCCTTTCAACACATCGCCAATCAGGATCCATACTCAAAGATACACACATAAACTAAAATAGATGCTCTCTTCAAAGTATACCACTCACTATGCAGAAAATATGACGCTTATAAATCCCATCAGAATAACATGTTCACCTCTATAAGATTTTGAGATATTAAATCAGGGGTAATTTTTTTTTTAGTCAAGATTTCGTTTTAGTGTTTAAACCAATGGCGTCGTCTTAAATTGGGGATTTCTCGGCCGCCCTCTCCTGCTGTTACTACGCTGGTGCTCTGCGCCTCGGGCTTCGCTTTATAGCTCATTTGTGAAGTGGTGAGAGACCAGCCTCAGGGAACCAGCGTATGCTGTACAAGGCTGTTGAATTTGGTAGCCTATAGGGTTATCAATGATGAACACCGTACGTACAAAAATCACATTGATCAAATATCAATTGTAGATATCATTGTAAGGGTTCTGCTTAAAGGAGCATATTAAAATCAGAAGTGTTAATCACTTTATTCACATTTTCAGGCCGAGTACATACCTCTTTCTGCAGGGAAAACTGGATGATGTTTATATGCAAATAGTCCATGCTGGGCGGTGATTTTGTCGGATGCCGAATTCTCACCGGGAAGCTGGTCAATCCTTGCAATTTCCATGCGTGGCAGTGTTGAGATCTTCTAAGAAAATCTAACATTCAAATAACCCAGTAGCATGATTGCGAAGAAATGAGAGTTTCTTGATTGTACGTTGTACATGATAGTATCTAGAGGTGCGAAAGCTACAGTGTCTTGATATGGAGAAATTGAAATTAAAACTATTTAGATAAAATATTTAAGTTACAAAAATGGGCCATCATACTAGGCCATTATTCTCAATTTGTTGAATGTATATTTGATACATATTTGCTTGAACTTGCAGTATCTATGTATAAACATTCAAATTATTACCCAAACGTCTAAGAATTGCTTTGCAAAACATGCTCAAATACAGTTGATTACGGCAACATTATGGTTTATGCGGTCAAAGGCTTTGGTAAAGTCCACAGTACACAGAGCTGCATGTTCCAGGATTATCAATGCCGGAAACAACAGTGTTGAGCATGTCAAAAAGGTAACGAGTCGTACTGGTTTGCTTGACATTACCATATTGATTACAGTCCAACTCTGAAGAAAAATAGTCTCCAAGCCAATTAGCCAAAAAAGCTTCGAAGACACGACCTTGTTAGCGCAATAGGCCGTGATTCGTTGGCATTAGTGGGTTTCTTAATCTTTAGCACAGGGATAATGGTTGCTGACTTCCACAACATGGGAATGTACCATCCTGAAGGCAGGCATTGAATACCTCACAAAGAGGTTGAGAAAGCTCAAATGAGAATATCTGGTCTGACTTGTTCGCAATCATCTCCCCCAATATCATTCTTTCTGTGTATTGGTAATTCAGGGTGAGTCAAAAAGATTTACACCCGATTTCAGAAAAAATGAGAAATTGTTTTTACACAAGAAAACAAGTAGCTCGTTATATCCACTGTCATTGGTAAAAAAAAAATCGAAAGTTTACCTTTCCAATATTGTGGATATGTTAAATTAACGGAAATCGGAAAGTGGTAATTCGTTTTGCATCCCCCTCCGGGCACTCAAGTTAAATAATACTTGACCACAAAATCCATGAAAAGGGGTGTTTTAAGTGTTAGGCGAGTACCATACTGGCAAATTTGGTAAAGTTGACGGAATGACAGACGTACAGGGATGAACAGAACACACCATTGGGACTCTGGTGCTTCAGTTTCTAAGAGGGAATTCCATGAGATTGTGCATTTAGCACTACAGTCAATGCGTATATGAGACCGTTCAGTTCGGATGTACATCGTCATTGCGGCTTCATATTAGGCCCCTTAAAATTAATTTTCCGTTTCTCGTTGCAGTAGCCTCTGAAAAGCGAGGAGGGAGAGCGGTTTTTATGTTTTTACTAAATGACGCTAAAATATGGCTGTTTTCACCAAAATTTGATACTACTACCGAGTTTCAGCCGCATCAGAAAAATGGTGAGGCCTTTTTTATTTTAATTTTACAAGGAATAGACCGGCCCCTAGAGGTCTTCAAAGGTGACTGTGGTTGATCAATAACACAAGTAGGCCTATTATCTATCAAATTTTCAGGATTGAAAACATATTAATATAAGAAATTGCAACAACAAACAAATTTTGTCCTTATCCCAAAAAGTGAGGAGGGCTACGAAAATCTGATAATTTTTGGTTTATGCGGCCTTATTAAGCGGCTTTTTCTCATAATAATTTCTATTATATTCCTTCGATTATGCTACCTTACACCAAGCAAAATCAATCAATAGCCTGGCTTTCTTATTAATTCTGACTTGATGCAGGTAAACACTAATAAATTAATAGAGAAAATGTTACCATTACAAATGTTATTTCTTAACATCCCTACCACAAAGTTCTCTTTTAATTTAAACATTATTCGTCCAGGTGACATAAAGAAAGTGATCCAGAGAAAAAGCAGTTCATCGGCCCCTGGTCCCGATGCAATTACCTACGGCATCCTCAAAAAATTACATGTATTCACCATTTTCTTGCTACGCTGTACACCAAGTTGTTAACTGTTTCGCAAGTCCCCCAAGCTCTTGGTGCACGTCATCAATTACACTCATTTATAAGAAAGGCAATCAAAATCAGCCAGAGAACTTTCGCATGATCGCTCTCTCAAGTGTGCTTGGAAAGATATTTCATCAGATCTTGGCTATTCGTACAACAGAATATCTCACCAAAAATAATTTAATTGACTGCACCGTTCAAAAAGCTTTTATCCAGGGTATAAATGGTGTTATTGAACATAATCAAGTCTTCAACGAGCTTGTTTCTCATGCCAAGTCCAACAAAGGGACTATTCATGTCACTTTTTTCGACCTGGAAGACGCCTTTGGATCTGTTCATCACGAGCTTATCAGACACTCGATGTCGAGACTTAAGTTTCCTCCTAACATCTCTGATTATATTCAGAACCTCTATTCTAATCCAGAGGGTCGTGTTGTTACTTCTGAGTGGGAATCAACTAATTTCAGATTCCAAAAAGGTGTATTCCAGGGCGATCCTTTATCACCTGTTATATTTTTGTCTGTTTTTAATCAAATTTTGGAAAAACTGCAGCAAAATGAATGTTTTGGCTATTCAATTAATAATACAAACTACATCACAACTCCGTTCGCTGATGATTTTAATCTCATCACCACAAATAAAAAAACTCGCCAACGTCTCCTAAATGAAATATCTATCTGGACTTTGTCAATGAACCTTAAATTAAAGCCTGTGAAGTGTAAATCACTATCTCTTGTGAGTGGAAAACCCACCCCGATTGTATTCAAACTGGGTGACAATGATGTCAATTCTATTGAAAATGATCCCCACAAATTCCTGGGATCTCAATTGTCATTTTCGGGGAAGCAAGAAGATACATTTGATTACGTCAAGGACCACCTTTGCACTCGCCTTGAGAGGATTGACAAGCTTCTGGTTTAGAGGAGAATATAAGGTTAAGATCTATAAAATCTATCTCCTCCCCTCATGCCGTTTCATCCTCACGGTCCACGACGTGACCAAAAATAATCTCCTTGCCCTTGATTCTATAGTTCACAAATATGTTAAATCTTGGAGCGGGCTAGCTAGATCTGCAGCCACGGAGGTTATTCAAATTCAACATCTTCTCGATATTAAATCTATTTACCAATTGTATCTTGAATGTCATGTTGGGGCTCACCTTTCCTCGAGATCTAAAGCGGACCCCAAGGTTAATACCGCTCTTGATTCCCGCATTGAGAGGGAGGGTAAATGGTCTAAGAAGTTCTCTGTTTCCACATACTGTCAAAATATGATCGACAGGTCTGATCATACTCAGCCATTCAAGAAACAGAGAACTTCTGTGACCAAATCCATAAAAGATGAGGTGACCGAGGGCTGGCTGAACCATCTCAAAAACCTGGTTGTCCAAGGTGATCTGCTCCACATTGCTCTTTTGGAAAAATCTGACCATCTCTGGAAGTCCTTTATTTACGATCTCCCGAAAGGAATCATGAAATTCATGCTCAATGCTTTTCTTGATACTCTCCCAACTAAAAACAACCTTAGTCGTTGGGGAAAAGAATAAATACCAAGTGCACCCTCTGTAGTACCAAAGAAACCCTCCAACACATGCTCAACAACTGTAATACTATGCTTGATCAGGGCCGCTATACCTGGCGTCATGACTCTGTTCTCCGCATTATCATGGATACGCTCAAAGAAGTCATTGACCAGTCATGGACTTTGTATGGTGATCTCGCTGGTGCCAAAAAAAATAGCAGGTACCACGATTCCTCCTGACATTCTGCCAACTCAACAGCGGCCTGATCTTGTGCTCATTAATGAAAGCTCAACGTCAATCATCATTATTGAGCTCACTGTTCCTTTTGAGTCAAACATCCACAAAGCTCATGAGCGCAAGCTTAATAAGTATGCGGGTCTCACCAGTGATTTGCAAGAACAGGGTTATGACACCAAACTCCTCTGTGTTGAGGTTGGTAGCAGAGGGCTCATTACTGAATCTAATGTGTGTGCTATTAAATCAATTTTCCCCATGGTTTCTAACAATAGTAAACCCTTGAAGCAGGTCTCCAAAAAACTTCTAAAATCACTCAGTCAACGTGCAATAGTTTGCTCCTCTGCTATTTTTTATTCAAAATATGACCATGATTGGTCAACCTAGGCAGGTCCTAGTTTTATTCCAAATGGGTGTTTTCATTATTTTTCGGTCCTTTTTAGGGTTGGGCCTTTTAATATTTATTTATTTAATATTCACTGTGGCTTATCTTTCATCTTTGATATCCATATTTTATGATATTTTTATAATTTGTTGTGCTCATATATATTGTTTTTTTTAATGTCATATGTGTGTGCAAATGCTTGCGGAGTTTTAAACCAGGCTTCCAGCCTATTCAACCCTCTTGTCTGGCTTTATATGTTGCCTTTTCAAGTCTGGCTTTATATGTTGCCTTTTCAATTTGCTTGTATTTTTTGTATGTCAATAAAAATCGAATGATGAAATAATACATGGTTGAGCAATTTTAGACAATAAATCTACTGGAAGAAGATGGATAAATCAAGAAATTAACCACCATCTAAATAATTTAGAATAGCTTGCTTTTTATTTTGCTTTACAATCTTAAAAAAAAAATCAATTCATAATAGGCATGTCCAACTGACAGGGCACAATTCAACAGCTGTCGTATATGTTGAGCGTATGGGAGTCAGAAATTCGAATTTCAATCCTTTTGCCAAGACTATTTGGACAGCTGCACACATATGTGGTGCTGCAAATGCTCAAGTTTATCATACAAGTAGAAATTTCAATGTGAGAACCGACTGGCTTTGCATGATGCAGTATAGGTTATACATCACTAACCTGGCTGTCGTAAGGATAAAAAATCTTGGGTGGACTACTTTCTTGCATGGCATTGGAAAAAGTGCTTTAAAATGTCTGAAAATGCACTAGTTATATTAAGAAAGTGATGAAATTTCATGATTGACATGGTAGACTGGTATGTTTTCTCAAACTAAGTGGCATTTGGACAGTGAATTTGAGGTACTGAATTTACTCCGCGGTCATCAATTTCATATCGATTTGCAAATTACTAGCTTTGGCGACTATAGAGAATCTTGGTTGCCGGTCTGACATCGGGCGAGTTTGGTGATTCGTAACTAAACAATTTTCTGATCATCATATGTTCAAAACTGGGCAATTTGGTGATTTTAGCTTGTACTTTGGGGTGATGCTGTTGTATTTCCTCTGTGGGAGTTTTAAATGTGAAAGAAAACATGCTCAAAGTTGCCATTTCCCCCATAGACTACTTTGTATAAGTGAGTTAGTGGTGTGTAACCTTTATCGAAAATAGTAAATCGGGAAATAGTAAAATATCTTTGGTCAAGCTGACATTGACTTATTTGCATTTAGACTTATAAAAAAGCTAAATGCCCAAGATATGTATCTTGGAAGAGAGATCCAGATGGTGAATGTGTTGGTACTTTTTTCAAGGTCCTGGTAGGACAATGTGGGTTATATCTTTCCCCTTTCAGTTTATTAGGCTGTTGTCTTAAGAAAACTACGCCAGAACCGAGCACAATCAATTGTTGTGTTCTCCCAGTCTGGATCAGTCAGATGGTTTTGCTCTATTTTTCAGCCTCCTTGTCCAGAATCCAATCCTACTGAGAAGAAAGGATGACTTATTTTCCTTGCCAGGGAGCAACAAGGGCCATCCCTTTCGAAAGAGACTGCAGTTACTGGCAGCCAAGTTATAGGGTGTACCCTCAGAGAACAGACGATATCTAAAAGGGCTACCTCATCAGTCATCTTACGACCTCACGTCTATCAAGTTTTAGATTTTCTAATAGGTTTGTATCATTCTGACATACGTTACAGATTACAGTGCTATCAACACTGCATGTGCCTTACACAGCGGTATGGCCGTTTAGTGACCCTGATGAATTCAGCAGACTTTTACGGAATAAAGTGCAGAATTCTACACTTTATTCCGTATACGTCTGCTGAATTCATCAGGTTCACCAGTGACCCAGGGTCACTAAATGGCCATAAGAAAGTTCATATTGCACTATTGGTGGCCGGTCCATCACGAAAAAAGTTCTGTTTATTATATTGAACGGAACAAAAAAGTGTCTGGAAAATTTGCTGTACGAATACGGAACGAAAATAATTTCCGTTTTCAGACACTTTTTTTTTTCATTCCGTAAAATAAACAGAACCTTAACCTGGGACTAATATACTAACTAAAGAGAGATATAAAACCCCCTATTCACTCTCTGTTAAATATTTACGTTCATGTGTGCCTCGGCAAGGTGTATCATAACTTTGTGCTCAAACTACATATAATGCATGTTAGTTTTCATATGTGTATACTTATTGACATTTCAGGCAAAACTTCTTTAAACAGTTAAAAGTGCAACGAGAAATTTTGGGGCACACATATATTGTTTCATATGTAGCGATTTCATATAGATAAGACCCACAATAGATCTCCTACCTGGTCTTTTGTTACAGAAATACCTTAAAAGTGAAAAATGGCGATTTTCATTTGCTTAAGTTCAATATGAAACATAGGGCCTGAATTTAGTATTTGAAATTTAAGTATACGAAATTAGAAATTTCACAATTTTTTTTACCAAAGAAATATTTTTCAGCTTAATCCTTTCACATGGGGATATTTTTGATAATAAGCTTTACATTGGTGCAAAATCAGAATTTTCACATTTTTAGGGACACCTGTTATGTGAAATCTCTCGTTGCACCTTTAAGCGGTACAATTTTGGGGGAAAGCATGCCAAAATTGCTTAGGGAATAATTTTGCTGTTTATGGGGTGCCTTGATATAATTTGCTAATGCATGTGTACGCTGACGGTGACAGATCTGAGTGAAGGATAGCGCAGACAAGAAACAGACGAAGGCGGTCAAGCCTAAATAATAGCAATTCACCCAAACGAATTAAAACCGATCTCTGTTAAGCTCCTGCTTATTGTATTTGCGCTTACACCGAAACATTGACCCTGTTTCTATAGCTTATAGCAAATAAACCTATGAACTTACCATCCGAACAGAGGGTGCAGTAAGTTACCCCCCGTGCACCAGTTTTGTGAAATTCACCTCATGTGATCCCACAAAAATCTTACCCTTATCACATAAAACCCTGACTTTTACGTACATTTGGGCCCACAAAGCGCTAGTACTTAGGTCATTTTAGCATGATCATGAAATGTTTTGTGGTTCCCTAAGTACTGGCATGTGTTTTATATGGCCCCAGTATATTCATTTTGCAATGCATTATGGGATTGGTTTAAAACACCATCTGCTATTTAAGGTTATAGTTTATTAGTATAGTTGCTAGATTCGTATTCGCTGTTTTGTGTTTTGTAGAATTCATACTGAATCTGAAACTCTATGAAGTTACATTATTGCAGATATTTTAGGACGTCAATCAAGGATTATGCACGTGTGGCGGTAATTGGAGCTGGGGCAGCAGGGCTATGTGCCGTTAGGTATCTGTCCGCTAAACCAGACAAATTTCAACCTGTTGTCTTTGAGAAAGCTGATTGTATTGGCGGCACATGGGTTTACACAGATGAAACCATTACGGACAGACATGGACTGCCTATCCATTCAAGCATGTATAAAATCTCAAGTAAGTTTTCTGGATTGTAATACATTACGTATCATTATCAGTGAAATTAGTATTTGATGCCAAATTGGGTACCAACCTATATAAAGAATAATATGTGTATCCCTAAACTCCCATAACTGGAATTCAGTGCACTTAAAAAATACGTCGAGATCCTTGCTTTGTTTCAGGGGAAATTGCCCTAGATCTAAAAAGAAAAGGACACGGCTAGCGTCAGATTTATTTCTAGGGGCGATAGGGATAATCACCTACGTATCAGAGGAAAATGACTACCAACATGACCATCACCGCAAAAAAAGGGGAAATTACCGGGTGTGTGTGGGTGGGTGCTTGTGTGTGTGTGGTGTGTGTGTGCTGGTGTGTATGTGTGTGTGTTGGTGTGTGTGTGTAAATTGATTCATTAATGTTAAATGAATCTCACTTACAAAGAGTACAAAACTTCTTGCGAAAAAAAAATAAAATGTTAAAATGTGATAACCATATGTTTGTTCGTATCAGATAAACGTAAAAAGAGCGGGTACGACACGGACTAAAGGGCGATCCAAACAATGTTTATGCTTCGATTGGATAATTTCACATGGAAGTGTCTTAGGAAACCATTATCAGCAATAAGCTGGGAGAGACGATTTTGTACAACCATTTTTGAAAAATTTTTTGTCATTAGAGAGTTATTTTTTAGAACAGATTTCTAGCCCCGTGGAATACAAAAAATATTGCAATACCATTTAGTACATAAAATATCCGCAACAAAACGGCAAACAAATTTGTGATTGTGTTACATGTTATAGTAGAATATGAACATTTTGCATGATGTGTACCCGTAAGCGAAATAATGTTACTACACTCTAAATACAAGGATTTAAAATACATCCCAAGGATTGTGATTAGGGACCAATCCATTTTTAGATTTAAAATTAATTTATAGATTAGAATTTTTACAATAAACTAATTAGCTAAAATCCAATGTGAAATCTTAATGCAGTTTGATTCATTCACCACCTCTGTTTCTTGTTGCTGCTATTAAAGATTATGATTTATTATTTTTTTAATGACTATTGAAACATACAAATAAAAATGCAAAATTATCATTTTATGGCCCGGAGTAATGTTTACGTGCGTGTTTTGCGGTTATTCCCATTACTTATAAAAATATGAAATTTAGCTAACCCACGCTTAAGGGGTTGGACGTGTGAGCGATCTACTCGATAAAAATTTTCCAGAATTCACAATATGCTCTTACAACGGTGCTGATTAAGAATCGAAAAAAAAATGGGGTCACCGACTTTGTTGTGAGCTCTAGCCAAAACAAAAAAGGTAGGTGGTCACTTTTTAACCACGCACGTCTATGGGAAAAGTCAAAATTTGACGTTTAGATCGCCTACAAAATAAAAACCTCTCCATTAAAATTTGTAATTTCTAAATATGTGAGGTCCCGATGTCGCTTCTTAAAATTTTTAAATCAAAAATGAGGGTCACCGACGTACTTTTTACATACACGCCGAAAACCATTGAAATTGGACACTTTTTTCTAATTGGGCGTCTTGTTGGGCTGCAAGAAAAATCCGCGCCACATCGGCATGCAGCAAAGCGCGACGCAGGCGTAGAGATGCGCGATTTTAATAAAAGCAAACAGCGCCAACAGTTATTCACGGTATCTGGGCATGATACCTTCGCAGCTCAAAACTAAAATCCTTCCATTTGTCCGCTGGATTGGGATCACAAATCCAGATGCTTGAAGGTGTTAAAGCAGCTTGCGCGTAAACAACTCACACGTCAAACCCCTTAATCTAACCGAGACACAATGGACATGCACAATGACATTAATACGTGATTTTCCCATATATTTTTTCACATGGAAGGTCTTGAGAGTAAGAGAGTTTACGACGGTGTTGGACTGTTCCAATGGCGGCCACGTGGTTCCATTTTTTGGCCGCCTCTATCCAGGTTGTAGATTATAAGTGGGTCGAATTTCATGTGGTTTCCGTAGCTTCGCTGAGATTTTGGCCCGAAATTATGCCCCAGGCATGTGCTGGAGCATATGGTCCTGGAGCATAAATAATGGAAAAATATTCTAAGTCAAATATGGTCCAGGACCATATGGGCGATATGGTTTTTTTTTTTTTTTTTCTTTTTTTTTTTTTTTTTCCTCCTGGAGAATAAAAAAACTATGGTCTAGGAGAATTGAAAATATGTTGATATGCTAATTGAGCATATTCAATACACAAATGGTCCAGGAGCATATGGCATATGCTCCTTGAGCAGTTGGACAAAAATTCGAATCAAATAATGCTCCAGGACAATATTTGCCATATGGTCAAGACCATGTGCATAAAATTCTGAAACACTTAGGAATTTGCAAACCTTAACGAATTACGCTACACGGTTTATGTGGTGTAGTTCCTTAAGGTTTCCGAATTTACACGTGTGTCAGAAAAAAAGTTGATTTTCCACCGAGTAGGCTAAGGTGCACGTGCCATAACGTCATTGAACCGCGACGATTATATGAATTAGGTAAGAAGGGTTACCAATCAGTCAGTCCCTGTTTACAGTCATGCATGACTGCACTGGTCACTGGTGCTTCCAAGCGTCAGTAATGTGAATACAGGTGTGAAAGCAGATATAGTCCGCCGTGAGAAAAAAAAAAAAAAAAAAAAAAAAAAAAAAAAAAAAAAAAAAATAAAGCGTGAAAATATAATGTTGCGTGCAGTGTCACCTGAATAGAGTGCCCTATTCTTTACCATTATAGCCGGACTATGATTACGGCTGCGGACTTTAATTACTTCTACACCTGTGGTCATATATTTTGAAGCGTACATGTTAAAAAAATCAAAATTACGGGCAACTAGTCTGAGCTTATATTCACATCTTCAGGTTACTTGAACTCTTAATTACTTATAGATCGTTTTACTGTTAACTTTAACAACCAACAGAAACTTTATTAGATGTTTATAATGGCACATAAACAAAACATGTTGCAATATAAGCTAAATTGTATATAATGAAAGGTGTGAAAATCTGCCTACACACTTTACTTAGACCGCGTTGCATTAAATAATTACGTCTTTCATCTTTATCAAATCATTTATTTTTTTTATTGTTTTGGTGTTATATTTGGTAAAACAAGGAAGGGGGTTTGCAACTATAGTCTCATGAAAATGAAAATCAAAATTCATAAATTAACTTAGAGGCTTGCCCCTTTGTCACTCTCTTTTTTTCTTTCTTTTGAGGACAGACAGCAGGACGGACGAACAAGTCGAATCATTGCATGTGAAAATTTTTGACATGTTTGTTGGTTTCAAAAGGCGCAGTTGTGTGCACTAAGATTGAACACCCCCATGTATAGTCCAAGATATATAGAAAAACACCCGCAATAACTACAGCTTAATTTTTAAGGTTAGTTTCCTGATGCTGTAGGGAGCAACATATCAAAAGTCCCCAGAATCCCCTGTGTGCTAATTTGAGAAATACAGGTGGTAAATTTGTACAGGTGCCAAATTCTAAAATGTTCCAATTGCGTTCAAATGTACACCAAAGTTCTGGGCATGACATAAGGATAAAAAAGGTATAGTTTACCCTATCTGCGATTTATGGATGTTAACTATAAGGAAATGACTATTCAAGGTCATACTGGAGTAATGCTCGGAGTGCTCCGATCTTTCAAAAGTGTATCAAATAGTCAATTGTTGTATCTAACTGAAAAAAAATATACCCCCGCCCCCCCGCCCCCAAATAGTTTTAGTAACAATAGAAATCTGGGGGACTGTGCCCCAGCAGGTGTAGGATTGTTCCCCGCATATTACTAGGCGAAAAGGCACTTCTTGTTGTTTCACGGCGACTGAGAACCCGTTCTCCATTGTCTCTGCAGCTCTGTAGGTGGTATAAGGCGAGCAAGTAAAAAAATGAGGTCATTCTGGGCATAATTATCATCCAGAGTTACGTGTTTATTAAAACATATTCGAAAACACAGGGATGTGATGAGTTTCATTTGTTACATAGAACCATCTTAATAGGAAATTCATGGCTTTCTGACCTGCCCTTGATCCCACACTTCCGTCATATGTGTCCCACGAGGATGTCGTTGGTTATCTGGACCAGTATGCCTGCAAGTTTGAATTCCTGAAGTATATCAAAGGTTGGGTAAAATTGACATGTTAAATTTTTTGTATGTTGAGTTGCGAGCTTTAAAGAGACATGAGGAGATTTCAGAAAGAAGCGCCCCAATTTTCTGAACCTAGGTGTTTTTTTACATATTGGAATGCTTTCCATGTATTAGATCACACCTGAAGTGAATAAGCCGCATACGCCCGTCTTTTCTTTAGGTAATAAGATGATGATTTAAGTTAGTCTGTCGTACGACCGAAAGTCAAAGCATGGTTTTATTGGGGAATCGATTACGATAGCAGGCAAGTTCAAAACAAGTGTTTGCGGGTTTTCTTTGCACTGTTGTCCAAAACCCTTCCAAAGTGTCGGTAGGTGGTCTACAATTAATCGATCCAGTGCAATTGAGAGAAATTCATATCATACTGACCCATAAAAATCCTCTTTCCTTCACTTTAACCGGGCACTCCTCATTCGACTATGAAGAACCGAACAACACCTAGTGGCAGAGTACATATTATAAACGTAGTACCCAGCGAACTTCAGACACAGCCCAGGGTTCCCACAACTGAGAAGAAAATAATTAATACTATCGTTTAATGTCTGTATGACTTCCCTGTTAGATAGGACCCTACCTTGGTTACCTAGAAAGTCCTATAATTATGTTGACATATGCCGCGATCCAGCAGCCGCCGAAAAAACGGTGCCATCGGCTCAAATTATTCTGTATCGTCTGTCGCCGGGGGTTACAGAAACACGATAATTATGTTACGGACGGTTGTGATGGAGGTTACAGGAGCACACGGAAAAATAGTTTCATATTAGTTTACAGCAAAGTGCAAGTTCGTTCTGTTCAGGAACCATATGGGGTGTTGGAAAGATGAGAGCAGAAAAGAAACAAGGACGCTTGTTGGAGGTGTGAAAAACATCCAGTGCAAATTGCGATCATTTTCAATATGTTAAAGCAGGTTGCACTTCAACAATAAGAATGGGAGTTTACGTACGAATGGGACTTGGACTTGATACCGATAACAAATTAGGGGTGGGCTTTTACGTAAACTGGGCTTGTACCTGGGGGAATTATGAAAAATTCCCCCTGGTGTTGAATGAGATTATGAACTAAAGAATCTATTTTAAACAGTTCCAAACTCTGGCGGAAAGTGTGAAGCCTGTAACATGGAAAGACGACGTACTGGGAGGTTACGGTGAGAGACTTTGCACAACAACGAATCTGGACTACAAATAGTCTCTTTGATGCAATAATGGTCTGTAATGGGTAAGTTTGATATACATAACAGTGCAGGTCTTGTGACGATAAATAATCATCTTGCAGTTACTGACCATTTTCCCTATTCACGTGCCACACAGTGCATTTCAAGAGGCTATGACCTGTCATGCTTACTCTGTGCTTAACGCATAGGACATGAGACAAATCATCGTCGTTGCGAGAAAAGTTCTCAAGGATTCCTGGTAGAAGCTCTAATTGTAGAATATAATATCACCAATAAATATTGAATTTTATTATGATGAACAATTCAGAAAATCCGAAACGGGTAGGTATTAAGAGTGGTATTTTGTAGGGATAATGCTAACTCTATGGCAAACATCACCAGTGATGTTGGACAGATTAAAAGGGCGCGTGGCAAACGGTTTTAGACCTGTACTCTTCCGGAGAAGCTGAAAACCAAGTATCTTATTCTATAAGGTGGTGTGTAATTGGTTGACATATGGTGCTTAGAAATATCCGAAACGACCATTCCTAACAAGGTTTCTAACATGTGTAAAAACAGGCCTACTCACCATGTTCATGGCACACAGTGTGGGGGTAATCGCTCATCATAGCATGTCATTGATCATAGTGGATGATGGTGCCATGTGAAGGGGAATATTTACATAAGGTCGAACTTATGAATGGATTCATGTAACACAATGATGTGGTTGGTGGGTGGGCAAAAGGTCGTGGCCCGTTTACAGAGGACACTAACTGCACTATTGTCCTGATCGCACCACTGTGTTAGGAACCTTTTTGAGGATATATTGTTAAGCATGAGAGGCGTTTAAATATAGTCAGCAAAGGTTAATTAGTACAGGAGATATGTAGAATTCGTTTTATCAAGTAGGGTATTCCAAATTCATTCCATAACGAGCAAGATCTAACCGGATCATCTCACAACAAGAGTTGGCATTAGGTTAGAGTTCGGGTCTACAATTTACCCATTGACACAAGATCAGAAAAATTAACCGATTTCGGATATATTATATCCAAGGGGGTGAAGCCCATTCAAAACCCAGTCGTCCGTGGGGCGCTGACATTTTGAATATTGCACTGGAATTAATATTAGTTTGGGTGCTTGTATACACACATAATGTCATTCGATACAAAAATCCTGGAAATATCCGGGTGGATGTTGGGTGCTATTGGGTGGTTAAAGTGGTCCTACCCATGGCCAACCAATCGAATGAAATGACACGTCAGTGTCTTGATTTAAATAAATCGGATCAATGAATACATCTTTTCACCTAAGCGCGCATTGCATTATGAGCAAAAAGAGTATCTGAGCACAATGATCCAGGTGCACCTATTATTACCCTGGCCACCTCTAACACATACATCAATTTGTATCACTACCGATTAGTGTATCATATGCAAAGCGGCACCCACCGTATGTGGAAGAAGCGGAGGCAGCATTGATTTCTTATTGTTGGGACTCTATGGGTTTCTTTGTGGTATGACAATAACATTGCGAGACGAGAATTTCTAAAGATACGTACGTTTTTGCCTCTATATCTATATAGAACCTCTTTGATTATATCATTATTTGATTTTCACTATGTGTGTTATTAGTACATGATGCGTGACCCTTTAGACCTACTGTAGTTAGATTGTGGTGCTGTATACCCCGAGTGCTCACCATTAAGTGCCAGCTTTGAAGTCTGTTAATCTGACACAGCCGGTAGGCGCGTAGTGGGTAGGAATCCGTACAGTGATCGGAAAGGTCGTGGGTCACATTACCCGCGCCCGGCGGCGGAGTCCCTAGACAATTTTTACGCATTTTGGTGGCTTGTCATAAACGTTGGGTTAAAAAAGGTAATTGGGGTGGGTCAAAAACGGTGAATTTCTCTGATTTTGTATATATGTCAGTGAACCCCATCTGTATCATTTTGCCCAACTCCAAACTAAGGTTCTCAATAGGTGAGCAGGACAATTTGAGAGTGTAGTGGGTAAAAATAACTGCTGTTTCATGGTCTCAACTCTCTTGTTGCAAAACGTTGAGGGAGGTTGTCGTGCGAGGCATTCAAAATTACACAGTTCAGGTAACGCCACTAAAATTTCACGAGCCGCAGTCGCAAACCAATTGCAATTAACTTTCTGTTTATGCGCCTCTCTAAGTTACCTACCAAATTGAAATCCGCCTGACCCTATGAACGGCATGCCTTGATGAACATGTTGAATCAGCAGGAAATGAAGTTCTTCTGATGTGCTTTATTTCGTAGTGCATGACCTTGTTGCCATGGACTAATGGCTTATGCCCCATAATGGCACAGTGACACCTACACATTGATCCCCGTCTACCGCGAAAGGGTGATGGTGGGGGTGGGGCGGTGGTTACCACCCCTTCTAGATTTGTTTGTGTCCTACCAAACACTCTTATTCGTGTGCCAAATGATTTAATGCAATTGCTAACTGATATTTTACGCTCATTTGCATACAAAAACAAGTACTCATCGTGGTATGGGTAGGGTACAGGGTGATCTCAAGGTGGTGGTGGTGGTGGTGTGTGTGTGTATGGGGGGTGGGGTTGTGGTGGCAACCACCATCCTTCGGGAGAGAAGTACCTTCATTCCTAACATGACGTCAGAATGCCACAGATAATTATTTTATCTTTGGTACCAATGGATAGCTTTTGCCCTCATCCCATTGATACCAAAATGAGTACCAACATGCCTAGTGCAATGACAGAATGATGTCATAAATACATTACGTGCCTTTTCTACTGTTAAAAATGAAAATGAAATATGG
Organism: Ophioderma brevispina; assembly: GCA_023653785.1. Classification (NCBI taxonomy): domain Eukaryota; kingdom Metazoa; phylum Echinodermata; class Ophiuroidea; order Amphilepidida; family Ophiodermatidae; genus Ophioderma; species Ophioderma brevispina. Next base: position 167,429 of record JAMKCH010006513.1, on the reverse strand, counting down.
GAAATATTTTGAGCAGATATTTACCCCAATGTTCTCAACTGTGGATCATGTTCAAACATTGTAAACTTAAGGTGGAACACTGGCGTTTTTGTATTCTTGTCTTTTTTATTTCTGTAGACACTACTCGGATCCCAAAATACCAAAGTTGAGAGGCCAAGAAACCTTCACAGGTAGCATCGTACACAGCCACTGTTATCGCAAACCAGAGGATTTCCAGGATTCCATCGTTGTCTGTTTTGGTGGTGGACCGTCTGGACAAGAGATAATGCTAGATTTCCACACGCATGCTCAGAAGATCTACCTTAGCCACTGGAAGAGACCATTGCGCAGTGAGCTTCCAGGCAATGTGGTACAGGTACCACCGATAAAAAGTATTCATGGTAACATAGTCAAATTCACTGATGGGCAGACCTGTGAAGCAGATCATATCATTTTATGCACAGGATATAACTACGTCTTCCCATTCCTAACCGAAGAGTGCCGGGTAGCAGTAAACGATAACACAGTGTCCCCTTTGTATAAACAATTGATTCACTGTGACTTTCCTACCCTCTCCTTTATCGGTCTTCCCTTTAGAACGGTCCCCTTTCCACAGTTCTCCTGCCAAGTAAGGCTAGCTATAGCTGTTTTGGAAGGGTCGTTTAACCTCCCCAGCAGAGAAGAAATAGAATCAGACAATAGGAAAGACCTACAGAAACGTCTTGACATAGGATGGCCCCGTAGGTACGCTCACAAAATGGGACATTTACAATGGGAGTATAATTCGGAAGTAGCTCAGTTGGCCGGATGTAATCCAATTAAACGCTTTGTAGAAAATTTGCATAAGGAAATGTTATATCATTGGCATAACGATGTGGTGCATTTCCAGGAACTAAATTATGAGATTGTCGATGAAGAGAACTGGCAGCGAGTTGATAAAGCAGTGAGTGATAAAAATTGATATGAGAATGGATTTGATAGAGAATGTACGGCACATACAGTTGGTTTTAAATAATCATCTAAAAATCACGCATGCCCAAGTGACTTTCTTTACGCTCAAGTTAATTTTTTTTTTCAGAATATATTTTTGTCATCAGGGTATTTGTAATCAGGTGGTCTTTGTAATGGCTACGTCCATGGCCTATTTGGCGATTTTATAGGGATGTGTATACGAGTTCATTTATATACTTTACTATAGTAGATTTTGAATTAATTGAAACTTCATGCATATTTCCACATGGTGATATTGATATGGAGTTCAATCCCCGGCCATGCGGAGACTAGGCCTTTGTTGCCATTACAAAACATATTGTGTCCATGGTACAAGGTTACTTTACAGAATTGGCTTACTGGAAACTGATGCATTCTACAATTGTCTATTAAAGGGGTTTAGCAATGGAATCATATAAATTATATAGCCTATTAAATTGTCACCGACTTGGATTTAATGTATTTATTCGTAAATGATTACCAAAAAAATTGAAAAAATGCCCAGAAATGTCCAAAATAAGCCTTTATATAATCTTATCAACAAACCTTTTACACAAATGCTCGACTTTTGCCTGAAAACGGGCGGAGGAGATCGGCCAGTGGGTTTTTTTCGTGTTTCAGTTAGATTTCCTTCTTCATCCTCCAGTCTTCATTTTTTGCTTGGCACGAACATAGTTGAATAGTTGCTTTGGTTTCTCTTTGAACTCATTCATTATCTTCTTCTCATAAGCAGCTTGGGCTTTCGTTATGGTATCCTTGGTCTTGATCCTCTGTACTCTAGGTCAGGATTCATGGCCAAAGATCTTGCTCACATTCTAGATAACCGAATTTTTCTGAAAACGGCAATGAACACCACCATTTTGGGAATCACCATTTTTGGTTTTTGGGAAGCCATTATGTGTATTTATGAAGGCACACAAGATTTGTGTAAGTTGTATTTAGCAAGTGAAAACAAGATTTGTGTGGGTGTTTTCTAAATACAAATGTTTCCCCAGCGATTGTTTTCTGCAAACTTATCACAGAAAATTGGCCAATTAGACAATGTAATAAATGTCACTTATGAAAATGCAACACACACACTCACTCAGGCTCCAAAAGAATGCTATTTCAATTCGATAAGGATTTCTGCAGTGATCACTCTTTAAATAAGATTAGTCACTCTTTCGGGTCATTTTCACTCATTTGGAGTGGTTTTCACTCTTTTGGTATGAATTTTAGAAATTTCACTCTTTTAGAGAGAGAATTGTTCACTTTCTCGTACAAGGAGATTAATGTAATTATTATGGCGATCTTTTATGGAAAAGTATTGCGTTGCCCTCATTGAATTATGCATGTTCTGTTTGCCTTAGAAAAATCTAACGCTAATGAAATATGACCGATGATAGATTACGGAAGCTACTTTTTAACATCTTATATGATGTTAGCACAAACAAAATTAATATGCCATGGAACTGGTGAGTAAGCGCGAGTCCGGTAGTGGTCGGGCGGGTGTTCTACTGAATTGTGTGAAATTTTACCTACTTTATGGTGGGCATTTCTCTCGGTTATTGTGGGGTTCCGTGCTTGCATGTGTAAATTCTTTGTATAATATTTTTCTTTGATGTCTTGACTTTTGACTTTGGACTTTACTGCCATAGGACGGGGTGTCCCTTTGCTCTTCTCATGAGTAATTCTCCTCCATATGGTTCTGCCTTTGCCATAGAATTCAGCATTTTGGAGGTCCAAGCCTTTTTGATGTAGTTTTATGATATTGTTCGTTTTGATATTTTTAAATGTGGGTGCGCCGGATTTGTAATTCAGAGTGCCACCGTTTTGAAGGTGTATTTTTAGACCAATAAATAAATAAATAAATAAAATATGTAATGCTTTGTGCAGATTTTTATGTGCACGTCTGGTTGCTCTCTGTATTTGCACTTTCAACACCGAGGAATAACTTACGCACGCATGGTATTGATATCATTTGCCCGCAAGAACATTGTAACATAGAGAATCACTTTGCAAGAGACGTTCAGAGGGGAAAAATTAGTTACACCTCAGCTTGAAGAACAAAAAACAATGCCCTACTGAAAATGTAGTGAGCATTTTTTCACCTAGAACCCTCAAAGTCCAGCGGCGTATGATGCATGTAATGGGCGCAACAGGAAAGTTTGCTATGTTGGGAAATCTAGTAACTGTTGTTCTCTGCTGTTACACCTCTCACAAAATCTTCCAATAGAAGACGTTCTACATTCTAACAAAATATATCCAACAACCTAGATGCAATCCCTGGTCACAACCGCCTCCGACAACTAGTACTACTAGGAGACGATTTCAATGCCAAACCTGGATCATCTGATGTCTTATATACCTACCAATAGAAATAGTAAGAAGTGGGTCAATGGCATCGAAAACCGTTGTGCATACAACTCTTTTGAGGCCATCAACCAATCAAATCTGAAACTAACAGCCAAAAAATCCAAACCAAAGCAAAAATAGGTAACTTGGATGCTGCAATAGGTGCTTTTGATGAAGCCATAAGTTCTCAAGACTTGCATGAAGGTCAAGACTGAACATGCTATTCTACACTATGATAACAAACATGCTTCAGCGTGACCTGACTGCCGGGAGATAATCAACAAAACGGAAACACTGGTCATCCGTATTAAAGGTGACACAACTGAACATCACCAGGAGACATCAGTCTGCTTCTCGGCTACCCAGTTGAATCCGACGAAATCTTGACGATTCCTTCTTCAACCATTAGGGTTGCTGACAGGCTGCCCATCAGGACTGGTCTTTTATCCAGGAAGGAACGCCAAACATGTCTGAAGAAGATGAGAATCTCCAGGACTCCTATATTCCACGACTATATGGAACTCGCCACACTTATTTCCATGTTCCAGTGCTGGCATTTTGCAATGGACCTACAAAGGAAATGAGAGCCAGGGCTTTTAAAGGTCCAGAAACAGGTGGAGCTCCATTTACCCCAAACTTCTTGGTCTACTGCACGGCCCCAATTTGCCACTAAAATACACAACGCAATACTGCTCAATAAAATCCTCCTCACACTACCCTATTCTCACACAACCAGAATGGTTTCCGTAAAAGCCACTCGTACACCACTACCGAACCCCCCTCAGCTACTAGCCTTTATAAGTATCAATTAAACTATATCTCTTTCAATGATATTCCAGAAAAGACTGCCAGTGCTATTGTTATATTATTAAACCCAACATCATTTGTACAGAATATGAGTAGTTCCACTAGGTTACAAGATGCACAAGACTTGCTGATATGCCTGGAAGATGCTGCTTCCAGCTAGGGTTGATCTCCTTCTTAATGCTAAGAAGGCTGAGCATACAACTGTCAAAGAGGATAGCAATTATCAGCCTATCTTTCTAAGATGGTACTGAACTCCAGGAGGTTGACGAGGTTTACTTTGAATCATTTCTTGCAGAAAGTAAGAACTTTTGTCACATATTCAAGGACGAGTATGGAGTTTACGTAGAATACATTATATTATATGGAGCTGAAACCTGGAACATGAAAAAGTAGCTTCAAGATCGCATTGATGGGACATATCCCAGACTTTGTTATGAGAGGAGGTTATGGGGATTGGTGGGAAAATGTCGTAGCAGATGGGAGTGTTTGAAACAAATTTCGGGCCATCGCCCTAGCCGGTGTCATGAGTAATTTTGTTTAATCAAGTGTTTGTTTCAAAAGAAGAAAGCTGATAAGCGGGGGAGGAGAGCGATAAGAGAGGGAATGCGCTAGAGACCGAGGGGATTTACGCATGCACTGCCCGCGTCGATACGCACGAGGCTCGGAGTGGGAAGCAATTATAGGCTTAAATATTTTACCCTATGAAAATAACGGAATCACACAAATTGTACACCAAATGTAAACACATTATTGGTGTGCGTAAACTGTTATACATGTCATGGGAGAACAAAATCTATCGATCGTACACCATGCTTCAATGGTCTATGTATCAACAGTGTGTATTTCAGAAGCTGGATTCCCAGGACTGAGTGTGCACGATCCAATGGCGTTAACGCCATGTACGTCTACCCCAAGAGCCGGGTATTCACAGCAGAGTGTGCAAAGGTCATGGAGTAGCCCGGTGTGTGTGAAAGCAGATGAGTCCGGTAGGAGCCATAGTCGGGGCTCAATAGACGAAACGGAATAAAGCGTGAAATAATTGTGCGGCAGAAGTCAACTATTCGATTGCCCTATTGTTACCATTGTTCCGGGACATGAGGACGCCGGACAATGGTTACTTCTACGGCATGGGTACGGTATAAGATATACCCATAGACGCCGGTGCTGCGTCGAGATATGGATATTTCAAATACTGGAATTTTCGATATCGAAAATTAGTAGTATTGGAAATGCTACTATTTTTTTTTCGATGTCGAAAATGGGGTAGGTATTTGTATAATTAATAATATTCGATATCAAAAAGTTGAGTAGTGTATTTGGTTAGTCCCTCAAAATGTTGGTAGTTTTTGCTGTAAAAACGACCGTGCACGTTGTGTTATTGGTTAGGGCCAGGGCTCTCGAAAATATTCTGCTTTAGCTTCCATCGTACGCGTACGTAGGAGTTTGCAAACTCGTCGGTCATACCAACTCGACTGTCCAGTGTAGTGCCAAATCGACATTCAGTTGTTACCGTGGAGGCTACTAAGTCAACACAAGTTTTTCTTTACTAAACTAAGCCTATTCCTAGGGACAACGTCCTTTTAATATTTGCGTTTCTACAGCATGTACAGCGACTGAGTCTGAAGAGGTCATTAAAGCATTATTTTGTTTTGTTTTCGTGCTCAAACTAACTTTGAACTCCCCCAACCTCAAATTATCACATGCTTTTGGTACATTCGCAGCTTCCGAGACATTCTCGGTCTTGTTTATTTGCATAAAAACATCGGTACATAGGCACTGTTTTGGCACATTTGGTTCTTTACACCTCTACGTAATTTTAATCTGTGAAAGTACTGACATGAATATCACACAATAGAACAAAAAGAAAACAGTATATGTACAATTAAAAAATACATTGTTGGCTTCAAGCGCTCCTTTCCTTTAAACATGACGTTACCTACTTGAATATACATATTTATACGTGCCTGGTTAAGTGCTAGCACTTAAAGGTGCAACGAGAAATTTCACATAATCAGGTGTCCCTAAAAATCGAAAGTACTGATTTTTGCCCTGATGTAAAGCTTTCTATAAAAAATATGCCCATCTAAAAGAATTAAGCTGAGAAATGTTTCTTTGGTACACAAATTATGAAATTTCTAATTTCGTATAGGAGCAAATACGAAATTCAGCCTATGTTTTATATTGAATTATAGGCAAATCAAAATCACCTTTTTCTCTCTTAAGACATTTCTGTAGCCAAATACAAGGAAAGAATCTATTGAGTGTCTAATCTGTATGAAATTACTATTATGACACAAATAGCTGGGTTGCCTCAAAATCTCTCTTTGCACCTTTAAAGGCCGACTCAGAGATTTCGAAATATAATTTTTTTGTACAACAAACTGTGATTTTTTATATGAAGGACAGTGATTAGTGTATGAACAAGCATTATGAATATGCAAAAAAGGTCGATTTATTTGAAAATTGAGTGCGCCCTCATCGGAAAATCTCTGAGTCAGCCTTTAAGATCACATATACCAAGAATACGGAATTATCGAAGTATTTATTCACATTACACGGGTATCATGGCAAGTGCTCTATGTGAAACCAATTGGTGTATAATAAGGTAATACGGAAATTAAAAATACGATATACAACCCTGTCATAAAGAGCGTTCTGTCCAATTGGAACAGACGCAAACATTCATAAAAATGGACAAAAGATGATATCGGCATCTCCAACAAGATTTTACAAAATATATATTTGATTGTTTGTTGGTTGATTATTTTCTCTAACGTTGTACTTGTAGTTGGTTGATTTGTTCTCTTGTAGCAAAAATACAACGTTCACCGGAAAGATTGTGTTGTCTGCCACCGCGGTTTGTGAATGGGGTCAAAAGTCACATGGGGTCATCAGAGGTCAATATGTGTACACCACATATGAGTCTTGGGACAGCGGTTCTTCTGAACAAGTATGTGGTAAATAGAGCGATTGGGGAAAAAGTACGAACCCAACAAGTGCAGGGTTAATTTTTTTCCAAAAAAAGGATTCTGTGTGCCGTTCTACTTGCACAACACAAAAGTGGGTAAAACGTAACCAAAAGGTCATACAAAGGTCAGCTTCAAAACTCAAACGGGTATGACAGACAATTCACGACGCACATCGATTTCTACTCGCCGATTTGCTCTCCGTTTGAATTGCGCATGCTCAAAAAGGGAATTCCGATGACGTCATCCGCGCCTGCAATCGACTGGGAGCTTTTTTCATCAAGACTTTTGAGACTCATATTTTGGATGAATATATCACGTAAGTTTGATTTTTCCAATCAAAACCTGGCATTTTTATTTTTACTACGATGCATACTCTATTTTTCTGTACGGAAGAGATTTTTGATGAATTTACCTAATTTGTGGCAATTTGCCCTGGCGTCTCATAAATTATAGTGGTGCTCCTAGTGATAAAACGGAAATTCAGTCACGTTCCCCCAATCGTATAAACCTCCCCACTGAACAAAGGGACAAAAATGCTCCCTCGTGGGGTATAAACTCACCCTTAAACGTGTATCTCTTGTGCCTAGTACGCTGTGGTTCAGCTTGCATGGGCGTCGCCATATTGAAACAACCATACTGGAAATCGTTTTACGCATGCGCGAATGAAAGCACTGACCTGTTACGACCTTTCTTTCGACCAGGGACGGCCGAGAGTTGAACCGCAGTTGAACCGCGTTTTGTTTTAGAATAGGATCCTTTTTTCAACCGGGAACATCTGGACAGAACCGTCGGTCAACTTGTTGTTAAGTTGTGAAGTCACCGCTAAATATTGTTCACCACTGCCGATTCTTATACGTCACTAAATTATTGAATACATCATACATAATATACCTATGTACATAATACACATACAAACATAATATCTACATTAATAATACATAATATACCTTTTTTGCATAATACACCTACATACAAAGGTGAGATGTTACATGTTCCCGAATTTACACAGGGAATATATTATCTGCACAATTTTTTGACGATCTTCAGTTATTTAAAAAAAAAATCTGTGGGTAAAAATCCTAACAAGCACTAGACTCCACTGCTGTTTTGACTAGCTCTGATTTAGGCGAAGGTATTGAGAGAGCAACAGATGGGCTACAGTGTGCAGTTAGGTACAAATTTATAGTGAGGATATTTCTAAACTTTGTTACCTATTTGAAATAATGGTAAAGGCCCAATGACCTTTGAAACTTGCTTAAACGTATAAAATGTGATGGGATCTAGTATTGCTAACTGGGTAAATTTGAAAGAGGAAAGTTTGCTGGTGTTAATAAATAGGAGCTTTATATATTCGTGTTGAAGAAAAGTGTCAATATACTGGATGTGGACGCTTTACTAAATTTGTTTGTTGGATCCTTGGATTACCCATGAACAAAAGAATTTCACAGGTAAACCCTTAGCGCATGGCGACTAAACTTCCCTACTTTGTCCCTTCCAGCCGGTCAGGTTCGTTGGAGTTGAACCGATTGACCGGTTACCGGTTCCCAGAATGTATCATAAAAGTGACGACCGCATGCGCAGTCAAATTCAAGATGGCGATAAATCATCAGACAGATAAAATATCCTCCTTTTGCGGTCAATTTCGACATGGCCCTCGGTTATTTTTAGGTCCAATTGACTTATGTTGTATCTAACACAGAAAGTAACAATTTCGCAAAATAACTAATAACTTTGAGGTAAATAGCAGAATAACGAACTATTAATAAGTGGCGGAAAGTTCCATTCCAAAAAGGGTGAGAAAGCGTTTGACATAAATTTTGACATCGGCAGATCAGTAACGTGATTATTGTCCCCGCCCATAGTATTTCGGAGCCGTCGAATAGATAGATGTCCGGATGCATGGACGGATGCCTGTGTAATATTATATTCGATTCATCTAATATGTGACCCCGTACCATTCTTGCGGAGGTGAAAAATTCAATGAGGCGCAGGGACTTCTGTTAATCATGTTATTGAGAGCAATGTTAAGGCCTGAAATACACTACAGTGCGTTTCCCTACATGAATGAAATTGTATTTAGTGGCAGGTGAGTGAGTTAAATGACCGGAGTGTCCTCCAAGATAATCCGGTGTGGCACGTGCATTTGAATTCTTTTATTTTCCCGGTAGAGCTAGGTTGACCTTGTTATACCTATCATCATATCATTATTTACTAATGCTGCACATACCTGCATGATATGATTTTTGATCCAAGACTAATAGTAAACGTACAATTATTTTTAGCTGGCCTACACTTCGGAATGTAGTTCTATTGGGAGGTACATATCAAAGGCTCACCCCTCTCCGACTTATTGGAATAGGTCCAAAACTCCAGGGGGACGAACGTATCAACGCGAATCGAGTATAACCATCTTCTGTTTCCGGTCGTAGTAGGTCGGTATGTCGATGAATTTAAGAGACTTGGAGTGAGAGTGGAACTGTAGAACTACCTCAAAACATGTGCCTAGAGGTCATGAAGTCGGCAGGGATATAGACCGTATTCAATATGACGTCAGCCACCAGACATGTTGGTGGACATTCCAGGACTACAATACATTAAGCTGTCAATCGATCCATGCTTAGCGATTGCACAGGGATCATTGACAGGTGAATGTATTGTAGTACTGGAATGCGTCTATCTTGTCCACCAACATGGCTGGCTATTGAATACGGTCTATAATTACGTACTTCCCTCGTTCCGAGTTCTTCTTGACGATTATGAATAGGTGCACCTAGCATCACATCATTCAAGACTGATAATACTGGGTAAGCCTATTTTCCTCAGTAATATCATCAAGAACTACATAACTCTACTGTTCTGCTAATGTTTATATCACTTCGTTGTCAGCTCTATGTTTACTCTGGCTTTTTTGGCCCAAATTTGATTAGCTTTTGCTAATTTTGCTAAATTGTGAACTTTTTTGCCAGGTATAACAGGCCTATCGTTTAGGATCCATGTTATACAGTGCGTATCAATAAAACAACAAAACTTCTTCCCAATTTTTGTGGTAATTGGGTAAAATTACTCCAAGATGGGGCAAGAGGCTACTGGACAGCTGCCCTCTTTGTAAAGGGAAAGGCACTCTTTTGCACATCTTAAATAATTGCCAGAATATGTTGGACAGGTATCTATGGAGACACAATAACCTCATCCGCATTCTTCTTTCTACGTTTCAACAATCAGAATTTTTTCAAAATTCCAATATTCAGATATATGCCGATTTGGAAAATTACACCACTGGAGGGGGGACCATACCACCTAGTATTATTTCTACGTCACAGAAACCGGACATTGTGATATATTGGCCTACTGACAGGCGGGTGACTCTCTTTGAGTTGTCCGTGCCATTTGAGCCCAACATCAAAAAGGCTCATGGTACCAAACTTGATCGGTACGCCTCCCTTGTTTCTGACATCACTGAAGCGGGTTTTTGCTGCTCACTTGTTGCCGTTGAAATAGGCTCACGGGGTTTAATTGACACCGACAACAAAAACAGTCTGACTCGCCTGTCAAAAGACCTTCAAATTCCTGTTAAGTTCCTTGAGCTCAAAACCCAGTTGATTAAATCAGTACTCATGTCTTCCTATTCCATCTTCATTGCTAGACATGAGCCATCCTGGAATGTTAATGAAATTATTTAATCTTCCCTTCCGCCATGGTGTTTTTCCCCCTTTTTTTCTCATCTGATTATAATGGTTTTTTTTTGTCTTGCCCTGCCTGCAATCGGCATGGATTGCAGTTGATCTTGGCTTTGTATGTTGTTTTTCTTTATGGTTAATAAAGATGAATTAATAAAATAGTGCCATCTTAAAGCCACAAATCCCCTCTTTCCAATGATAGGTAATTTATTCATGTGCGGTCATGGATAACCGATTAATTACTGTTTTTGCACGGAAGGGGACAAAAGTCAGCTTGGGACCAAGTTTCAATACAAATCCCATTCACTTGCATGACTGAAGTGAGAAGAGAGAAAAAATTGAATAGGATTTGTGTTAGCATTACTTGAAACTTGGTCCCACGCTCACTTTTTAGGTTAGCAAAAATAAGCTATGATTAACTTAAAAAAAAATATTTTCAATGTTTTCATAGAAAAATATATACTATTACAGAAAGATAAAATGAACCTATACCATCCAATACAATATGTACAACGTATATTTTATACAAAATTAAAAAAAGTGATGTCATTTCTAAAACCACTGACGTATGTGTTTAGAACCTACTCGGAATCCACCAAGAGAAATAAGGTTGATGGTGCTTAATTGTTGTTAATGGTTCAGTAGACATTTTTTTTACAACATTCCAGTTGATTCTGACGGCAACCGCGTTGCATTTCTTTTAGATTACATCGAATATGCAGGTAGAAATAGGCAAATATACTATACTTACGCCAAAGGTTCAGATAATGTACACAAATGCCACTTAACTGCATTTAAATGCACTCTTGAAAAAAAAAAATCACGGAGCGGATCCCTGCCTTGTGTTAGGGGGAAATTGCTCTCATTTTTTTTACTTTTACTCTACCAAAGAAAGAAGATCTCAGTGAGTGTAAAAACAACAGAAGCAATTGTGTTAATTCCCCAAAATCTTACTGCACATTATAAACGAGATACTACGGCCATTCCTTGATCGTGAACTCCCTCAACAGTCGGTTTCACCGAGTCCTGGCACCAGAGATCTGATTACAAATAGATGACATATCCAGGAAAAAAACCACAGAATTCAATTGAAAGGTTTACCACTGCATCATAGATTATGCCAAGGCCTTTGATTGCGTAATGCGCAGGCAATTGTGGAAGGCTATTGGGGAGATGGGGATCTCAGAACATCTAATCAGGCTAATTAGAAATCTGTATGACGGTCAGCAGGCTGTTTTTTTCACAGGAAAGAGGTGACTACGATTGGTTCAACATTAGGCAACTCTTACTCAACTTTTACTCTCCCAAAGAAAAAGGATATCTGTGAGTGAAAAAAAAGAATTTGTGTTGATTTGTGTCAGACTAGGCTCCATACTGTCTCATACACTCTAAATCTAAACGCATAATACATCATTAGACGTGCCCTGGCTAACTGTCGAAAACTCAAACTTGGGTACGTCTGTACTACTAAAAATGAGATCTGTCTGTCCAACTATGCATTTCGTTATGCTTTTACATATGGGACTGATATTTGGCATGATGTAGGGGAGGACAATCTGACATTTGTTATCAGGGTTTTCACAGTGACCCAAAGGTCATCTTGAGGTCAATGTGAGGTAATTTTCATAGAAATGGCCTGTCTGTCCGGCTATGCGTTTCATTACGCTTTGATGAAATATGAGGCTGATATTTTGCATTACGGTAGGGAAGGACGTTTGTTAGCACGGTTTCAGAGTGACCCAAAGGTCAAAGGTCATCTAGAGGTTAATTTGCATAGAATACCCTATAACAATCCAAATTTTAGTCAAAATGACCTGAACACAGAACAAATCTGAGGTCAAAGGTCACACACATAGGTTAAAGGCCACACACGGAGGAAATGCACTAGTCTGAACTAAATATCTTCTCCTTAAAGTGAAAGCTGAAAGTGATGCCCTGGGTTTCAAGTTTAACGACCAAGATTATGCAGGTGGTTGCAATGGTAAAGAAGGGGCCCTGTAAGTAGATGGAATGGAAGTTTAACAGGTCATACAGTTTAACGTTCTTTTGTCACTGACACTACAAGTGATAGCTGTTCTATGGAGATCATGACAAAGGGCAAGTCAGCTACGATAGGCCCGAATAAGATAGAGGCATCACAAAGGCGACACAAGTGCTATTACTGTGCAATGCCTAGACTGAATCAATTTAAGTGCGACAGCCTGGTTCATGTTTAGTCAAAATGACATGTTGGGCATTTGGAATGGGCAGCTGAAAGTAAAGGTCTATAATGACCAAGTTATGTTGCTGTGCAATAAGTCCCAAAATGTTGATCTGTACCTTGTAGGCATCTATGGAGACAGGCCTAGTCTAAGCCCAAATTATCTGGCTTTTATTTGGAAGGTGTTTGGCCTATATCTACTGTGGCTGTGCTAGATAAATAAAGTTTAAAATGTGCTTTAGGCTTACCACTTCTGAATTTTGATGTCTACTAAATGATAAATTCGTTATCTCCTGTTTGTTCTACGCAATACGGAAAATACCTATGGCTGGGTGCCCTATCTGCCTACGGCCTCATATGATACGGCACCCACGCATAGCTGTTTTTCGGCATTGCCTGAACAAACGGGGGATACCTAACAATATTGTTGTTATTTCAAACATTTACTGCCATATTGTTTTGAATCGTAATCACAGCACAAAATAAAACAAATAAGAAAATTTGGACAAGAACTAAAAAGGTATAGTTTGCCCTATCTACGAATTATGGTTTGTGGACAAACTGGTAATAATGATTCAAGGTTATACGGGGCAAAGTTTCAGAATGGTCGATTCTTTACAAAAGCGTGTCAAACTGGTCGTCTCGTTGTATATGAACAAAAAAGTGTATCGAAACAGTTGAAGTAATTCCCTTGCATAGTTATAGAGCTTATTAAAACAGGTTGCTACGGGGTCTATATCACTAGTCACTGTCCTATAAGGTCAATATGTAAATGATGTAGGTGGGACATTGGACCCTCCCAGGGTCTGTGGTATAAACGACTGGTAATGGAGACTAATAATATCCCTCTGAGTCAACCAATCCACAGGCGGGCGAGTGGCATTTTGAATTTGTTAATTAGTAGACAAGTTGGTTCGTATGAGGTGCGCGGTATAAAATACACTCAGCAAAAAAAGAAAATCCCCCTCTGATACTTTTTGACGTAACTCGAAAAGTATTTAACTTATTTTTATGTAATATGCTCTTTTAATACCCAATGAACACTGCCCTCGCTTGGTGTATACCAAACGGAAATCTGGGCAGAATACATCTAACTACCCCTGGGTTAGGGTGTGGGTTTCTACACCCTCCAGCGTTTTCTGACGTGTATTAGGAAATATCCAGCCTAAGTCGGGGGTTTCAACTTCAACTCAAGCCGTCAATGTACCAATATCACTGCTGAATAAAGAAGTGTTGAATACAACCACTACCTCTTTTAATCACTTGTAAAACTTCCTGCGTTACATCTTTTGGCGTAGTCGGCAGGATTCAAAAGCAGTTCTAAACGGCAAACCCCCGGCTTGGCAACAAAGGTTGGATTGTGGAACATCTATTGAAGGCGGACCTCCCTACTGAAGGATTACGGAGCTGCAAAGAAAGACCAATCCGTCTGTTTGGGTGAACCATTTGAGGAACTGAACCAGGGAACCAACCCATTGCTATCATGTCAGATGTCAGGCGGGCGAGTGGCATTTTGAATTTGTTAATTAGTAGACAAGTTGGTTCGTATGAGGTGCGCGGTATAAAATACACTCAGCAAAAAAAGAAAATCCCCCTCTGATACTTTTTGACGTAACTCGAAAAGTATTTAACTTATTTTTATGTAATATGCTCTTTTAATACCCAATGAACACTGCCCTCGCTTGGTGTATACCAAACGGAAATCTGGGCAGAATACATCTAACTACCCCTGGGTTAGGGTGTGGGTTTCTACACCCTCCAGCGTTTTCTGACGTGTATTAGGAAATATCCAGCCTAAGTCGGGTTTTCAACTTCAATCAGCGTCAATTGTACAAATATCACTGCTGAATAAAGAAGTGTTGAATACAAAACCACAACTTTTTTAATCACTTGTAAAAACTTCTGAGTTACATCTTTTCGGCGTAGTCGGCAGGATTCAAAAGACAGTTCTAAACGGCCAAACCCCCGGCTTGGCAAAACAAGGTTGGATTGTGGACATCTATTGAAGGCGACAGCCCTACTGAAGGATTACGGAGATGCAAAGAAAGACCAATCCGTCTGTTTGGGTGAACCCATTGAGGAACTGAACCAGGGAACACAACCCATTGCTATCATGTCAGATGCCAAGGTTGGACGAGCCATGTGAAAGGGTTTTTTTTTTTTTTTATGGTGTGTGAACTCTGAAGTATCTTGCGGGTGACATCATTTTTAATGAACTGTATGAGAATATATGGGTGTAGAGAAACATGATTGAGTTAGTTCATTAGTCGTAAAAATGATTACTCTGACCACTTTACGTTACTCCACCCACCTTAGGTCATTCACATGTTTCTTTTGTACAGATATATTTCACATGTTTTCCGAGATTACACGCGGTCCTGTTATGTCAATTAACTTGTAATTGGTGAGATTCAGTTAAATTTAGGTAACCTAATGTAGGGTTCCCGTCTGTGAAGCCAATATCTTGAAGATTGCAGGTGATTTTAAAAGTATTAGTTAGTGTTGAACAAGTTAATCATCAGGCTGAAGGGGGAATGAAGGGAACAGTTAGAGTCAGACTGAAAACAAAGTTACAGAGGAGAAAAGAACTCGGCTGCGCCAGGGAAGAGAAATTAGGAAGCGACAGAATGAATTCCAAAAGTGATGGGATAGTACCAAGAATAAGCTGAGTCCAAGAGATCGTCGGGGGTATTACATAGTGACGGAAGTTAAACAAAATAGGGAATTTTGTTTCTCGAAATCGATTTGAAAACTCGCGAACTCTTTAGAGGGTCTTACACATCCCCACATCCAATTCAAACAATCAAATCCGATTAAGAACCGAAATTAACAACTGTGGGAAATTATTTTAGCTAATATTCACGAATTCTTACTTGATAAAACGGATTGTCATACATTTGAAAAGTAACCATTTATACCCCCGTCACACCAAACAAATCACGCAAAACGCCGATTAGTTATGACATAGTTGAAGATAGAATTTCCTATATTAAAGCGTTATTCAGCGACTCCGTTCCCATTATGGAAAACGGACGTTTTCTGAAAATCCGTCAAAAACCAACGTCCGTCATAGCGTCATCGTTCCAATTTGTTTTTCATTACATAATGACGGATGTTGAGTGGATTGCGCGATCACCGCTTGAAATGTAAGTATAAACTTTCTTACTAATATGCGATATTTATAAATTAATTATACTTTTTTTTTTTTTTTTTTTTTTTTTTTTTTTTTTAAAGTGGGGGGGGAAAATATTTACCTACAAAAGTATTAAAAAAGACTGGTGGAAAATACAATATATACTTCTTGACAGCGGGTTAAATATCCGTCACTATGTAATACACCAAAAGCTCTGTATGCAACATACGTACAAAATTGCAAAATTAAGATTATTAATTAATGAATACTGCAAGGTTCGGCAATTTGCATGTTTGAGATTTGGTATTTAGTACCATTTCCCTAATTTCGTAAAAAATGATAAAAATTCCAACATCCGTACCCGACGATATGTAGCACCACCACGACGTCTAGAAATCTTCAAGGGACCGCCCAACAAACAGGGGAGACCCGGATCGCAGATGGGGTTGATGTCAAAGGTCAGTTGGCACTCAGGGACCTCAGCCATAAGGAAGCAGCGGCTTCATAAGAGATCACTAAGCGGGAAACCTAGAAAAGAAATCAGCGGGCCCCCGAGAGTGCGAGGTAGGGGAGACCCTAAAAAAATCATTTGGAACATCCCCCCTATCACCCATTCTCACCCAAAGTGTTTTGAGACGGGAATACTCTTCCCCGATACAGCAAAGATTCTTTGCCTAGAGGCAAACAAACAAGCGGGATTCTCTGGCATGTTCAGTACAATTGGTTGTTTGGTATGGACCGAATAAGTTGCGTTGGATCCAGCGTATGCAGCTTGTAGAGAAAGTGCACTCAAAGGTCGTAATGGTGCGGCTGTATCGATGAGGGCCTGCGTACGGAACTACGGGACTGAACATAGAGTTCCAAAACTAATTTATTCCAACTTCGAGATAGAGCGATCAGCGGATGGGTATTCTAACGCTAATTCCAACAAACGCCAAGTAGAAACTCAGCTTAAGTGCAACTGGGTGCCAGCGAAGTACTGCCCTGCTTGAGCTAATTAAAAGCAAGCTCAACACCTTGAAGATCAACAACAACAACTGAACAAGTTCAAATCATAATGAGACCCAGAGATAGGCGGTGCTATATTGCGTAAGGAGTACATCTGAAACGAAATTGCCCCAATGCAAATAAGGACGAAAGCGCCCCACCCGTCCAAATGGTACTTTAAACACTAGACCCACTGTCGAGGGCCGACAGGGGTTGAGGGGGAGAAAACCGAAGGCTCAGCAGTATCAACTCTCTTACATAGGGCCGTAGGACACTGCCCGGAAGTAAAAGTTAGATATGGGCCAGTGTTTCATGACACCATCCCTACTTGACACTGGTGCCCAGGTATCCACAGTTACGGAATCCTTTTACCACCAGGATTTTGGCTGACATTAAGAACCAGACGTGTCTGAGTATGATATAAGGATATTGAAGCCCAGGGAGGCGGAAGTGCCTTACATAGGATTAGTCGGCTTACTGTAGGAGATCAACCATAAATTTCCAAACCTCGGATTCTTAGTAGTGAAAGGTACCTGTGGGTTCTCCCTGAAGGAAAAGCAAAGAGAAAGGTTCACCGTCGTAATAGGAGCAAACGTATTGAGAACATGGCAAAAGCCCTCCGGACAGAGTATGCTGAAAACTTCATCAAGGAGGTTACTAAACTTTCAGAAGGAGCAAATTGGGTCCATGTTCTCGCTCTATACAAGGAACAAGATTCAAAGGAGACTCTTCAGGACAAACCTAGAAAGTTGCGGGTAGAAGGACCCAATCCAGTACTGGTGCCCGCTCGCAGCACGCGAACCATTAATGGGACTACCAGCAGATGCAATCAAGAATTTGAAGCGATCATTGAAGAACACAATTCGCTCACACTGCCAAATGGTCTTCTTCTTTTGCCTGGCATAGCTAAAGTCAATTCGACTGGAAGAGTACCAGTACAGCTAGTCAACATGAGTAATAGTAATATATACCTTCAACCAAGGACCCCAATTGGAGTGTTGCAACCAGCTGAAGTGGAGCCACCAGTTTCAATTCGAACAGTTACAGACTGTGAAGTAGTGGTTGAGGTTTTGAATGTCACCTCACCAGTGCCCCTGGCTGATGAGTTACTGAGAAGAATGCGAGTTGGACCTTGTATCTCAGAACCTTCAGACCGATCACAGAAACTGAGGGAGCTCATTGAAAAACATGAGGATCGCTTCAGTGTGAGTGACATGGACATAGGGTATTGTGACAAAATTCAACACAATATCATCCTCAAAGATGACCAACCAGTACGCCTCCCTCATCGTAAGATCCCACCTCATCAATGGGAAGAAGTCCGTGAGTACTTGAAGAAATCTCTCCAGCAAGGGATAATTCAAGAGTCTTTCAAGTCTTATGCTTCACAGTGGTCCTGGTGAGGAAGCGTGATGGAAAGCTTCGGCTATGTGTTGACTTGAGCTACAAAGGGCTATCAATGCAATACACACAGATGCACATCCTTTTGCCACCAATAGAAGACGCACTTATGCCCTACAAGGTGCTAATACTTTTTGCAGTTTGGATTTGGCACATGATTCCACCAAGTACCAGTTTTGCCCCAGAATTGATCGTGAAAACACTCATTCAGGTAGGGACAGGTTCGTATGAATATGTGAAGGATGTCCTCTGGTCGGGTTTTGCACGCCCCTAGCAAAAACCTCATGAGATTGATAGATCTGGCTTTTAGGTTTGAAGCAGACCTTTAGGACAGTCCTGACCTACATGGACGACATTCTGGTGTTTGGATCCACTTTTGACGAGACACTACAGCCGACTTGACATGGTACTGACGAGGTTAGCCAAATTTAACCTGAATGTAAACCTGAAAAGTGCAACTTATTTAGAGAACAGCTTCGTTACCTTGGACAATCCTGTATCGGCGGAAGGTATTTTATGCTCCTGACCCTGAGAAGATTCAAGCAGTCACGGAATGGAAGACCCCGACGACAGGAGGAGTTTATGGTTTTTTTAGGGCTATGATGGATACTACACTTATTGCAAGGATTATTCGGAAATAGCTGCACCCTTCACTCGCTGCTGGGTGGATCTTCCAAGACAATCCTAAAAGAAGAATGAGCCCACGAAACCACCATTAAAGAGAAGCTTGGAATGAAGGCTGCGCAAAGGCATGAGAATACTACGCCAAGAGAAACTGTCAGAGCACTTATCCTGGTTATCCAGCTTTCACAAAGCCATATATTCTTGAAGTTGATGCAAGTCATAATAGACTAGGTGCCGTGGGCTTTCCAAGATCAAAGAAGCGAGGATTAAGGAGCATTAAGGAAAACAAAAAAAAGAATACGAACTGCAAACTACAGTAGCATGAACTTGAACTACGCATTGAAATGGGCTGGCACTGAGAGGGTCAGAGATCTTTGAACGGCCCACAGAATTTGTTGTCGTACTAACAATAACAATCCCTTGAACAGCTTCCAACAACAGCCACCTGGGAGCTATTCGAATCGGACCAGATGGCAGCCGATCTGGCACAATTCAACTTTACCGTTAAATATCACCCAGGGAGGAAAAATGCTAATGCAGATGCTCTCAGTAGGAATATCGACCACCCTGCCTATGCTGACACCAGATTGAATTTTGTGTCAACGGAAGAGTTAAACCCGCCAGAATGCCCAATTGAGAACACAAACAGGGAGTCCACTTTGCTGCCAAGCGGCATTGCGGTTCTTTAGATAGGTGTCCTATGATGATAGTGTTACATCTAAACGGCCCAACGATGGTTACACTCCCGTGGTTGGGCGTTCTCGTCTAGTGACTTTGCAGACTTCAAGGGGTTTATGAGACATTGGACTAACTTTCGCAGGTACTGGGACCGGAAAGGGACCTGCAAAAGACGCTCAGTACGGAACAAAAACCTGTCGGAAGCTACTCAATCAGTGGGACAGACGCTCTATAGAGATGGAGTCTCATAATCGCACTGTGGCAAAACGGAACTGAGTTGAAGCAGTTGCTACTTCACATCCTCTCAAGCCCGAGGTTCTGGAAGCCTTCCCCAATGATTTTTAGTGTGGGACAAATCCGCAGTTCATAAGACACTCGATCTTGCAAGTGAGTAATACTACTTTCCGGATAGACTGCTGAGGTCCAGGCATACTGTAACAAAATGTCCTCGATGCACGATCGCAAATCCAGGAAGAAGACCTAACCCAACCATGGGATCACTAACTGCGAATAAGCCTCTGGAAGTATTGGCCATGGAAAACTTCACTCTCTTGGAGCCTGGGAAGAAATAACACCGAGAATGTGCTGGTCCTTACGGATGTATTTACTAAGTTCACCCAAGCCATTTCACCAAAGACCAGAAAGCGACCACGGGTGCGCGATCGTTTTGTCCGTGATTGGTTTGTGAGATTCGGCGTACCTGCAACTACAAGGCGATCCACAGCGATCAAGGAGGAACTTGAGGAGCAAAATCTCAAGGAAACTGTGTAACCTTATGGCATAGTAAAGTCTAGACAACTTACCATACCATTCCTGAAGGAACATGCTCAATGCGAGAGTTTGTTTATCGCCACTCCAACGAACGTCTCCGTATTCCCCCAAAAGACTCAAGCGTTGTTGGACTGATCATCTACAGAAACTAGTGTACGCGTATCCAACCCACCACACTATACAAAGGGATAGCGCCGTATTATCTGTTCTTTGGGCAAATGAACCTAGAATCCCCATTGATAGGCCTACTTGGTCAATCAAGACGAGGGGTGGAGAAGAATCCATTTTCAGATTGGGTGTTCCAGAGCATCATCAACTATTGCAGAGAGCCCTTTGCAGTGGCACTGCAAGGACTGAGAAGAAGCCCTCCGCAGAAGAGAACACCAAAGAGGTCTGACAAAGGACACCAGTCCTATCAGTAGGCAGTAGTTAGGTATTCCTAGGGAATCATCCCCTGGGTAGAGCCAATATACATGACTACTGGCTTCCAACTCCATATGTGGTCGTTGGAAGGCCAGACCCTAATGGAAACGTGTCAACTCAACCACTCATTGGAGAAGGAGCCAGCAAGACTGTCAATCGTGTGGCAACATCTGGAACTCCAAGAGCTTGTCGATGACGTCCAAGGGCTGTGAGAAGAACCCAAACCATTCTAATCATGTGGCTTCCTCAAGATTTAAATGACAGAGTCACTGAGACCCGGAAGGAGACTATATGATTCACTGTCAACGGGGAAATACTCAGAGGCGGAAAGAAAGTGCCCAAATCTGCAGACCTCATAGCTATAGTGCCCAGCGCGAACCGGTTAAGAACCAGGGGTGGTACTACGGAAAGGCCAGGGGAGGATCAGTGCAAGAATCTGGATCTCGGAACGTGACAAGAAATCGCATCTTCAGAGGTGCATCAGAATCCACAACTTCGGCGAGTCCATGATATCTTGCCCGCGAAGATCTGAAAGACTTGGGAGTAACCACCCGCCTCTACAAAGAACAGCTTTGTCGTGCATCAGACATCTTAGCCAAACTTAGTCTAAGCGCACTGCTTTTCTTCCCAAATATGGCTAAGACTACGAATGAAAATGTAAACTTTAATTGTCGGAGACGACAATTGTCAAGCAGGGGAGGGTGTAATAGCTATTTTAATACCCAATGTTGAACACGGCCCTCGCTGGTGTATTACAAACAGAATCTGGGCAAGAATACATCTAACTGCCCCTGGGTTAGGGTGTGTGGGTTTCTTTAATCTACACCTCCAGCGTTTGCTGACTTGTATTAGGAAATATCCAGCCTAAGTCGGGGGTTTCTCATAACTACAAATAATTCAAACTCAAGGCCGTCAAATGTACCAATTATCAATGCTGAATAAAAGAGTTTTTGATACAACAACCACTAATCTTTTAGTCACTTGAAACTTCCTGCGGTTCACTTTATTATTCAAAAATGTGTGGATGCGCAAATTTCTTACGCACAAAATGACAATTTACTTTTGCCGATAGACATCGCTTTTTACCATGAAATCGTCCATTTTATGAAAATTTAATGCAAGAAAAAAAGTGCCACATTTGTCTGCAAATCAATTTTCACACATAAAAGTGAAAAAGGTACTCATTGCATTCTGGTCATAAACAACATGTATGTCCATTCAAAGCTTACCAACAAGCAGGAAGCAGCTGTTCATGTTCAATAATGGGTAGGTCCATCAAGAAAACACGCTCCTGCGATACTGTTGACCAAAGCGCGTTATACGCGGCTGCCCTAGGGTGGACCGAGGCCCGCTCGTTGGGGGGGGCCCACCCAATATGCGCTGCAAAATCCTGCAAATATTTGTTTGTCGTTACAAGACGGCCTTCAGGCCGTCCTTTTCTGTTTTTGATGGGTTCTCTCTTTCTAGTTCTTTCTTTCTGGCAACACGTCAATTATTGCGTGTAGCTCAGTAATGGTTCGACCGTATTCTGACAAGACTTGAATCAAAGGACCGCTGACCCGTCCCATTTATGACATATGACCTTGACCCTGTCGGGGTTATCTAAGGGTCACGGGGGTCAAAAGTGTGATTGTCTTTAAACTGTATCTCTCCTACAGTTTACCCTGCATGGTAACGTGACTAATGTATATGAAGTAGCGTAGGGACCCTTCACAAAAGTTAGGCGTCGGAGAAGAGGTCAATCTGGGGTTCATTTTAATGGGGGCAACAACTTCCGGTCCCTAATGTGAAAAATCTTAAAAAATCTTCAAAAATAGCTATATGCTATTGCAACGTTGCATGGTCACTGAATTCCATAAATATAAAGCAGCTTAAGACCCCTCACAAACGTTGTGCTCTGCCATGGGGGGTCAAAGGGTCATTAAGGGTTCACTTCCGTCAAAACCAAAAATATCAAAATATTCCAAAGATGTTTATCTCAAAAAAACCCCAAACTAGTACGTGAATTCACTTCAGATTTGCATTCATGTTATCATGGGGGATGCAAGATATTTTATTTGGAGGTCAAAGGTCATTTAAGCATTTCGGTTTTAAGGTCAAATAATTTAAGAAATTTTTATCTGCCGACTAAGAATAGTAGAATTTTTATTTGCATTGGAACAATGCAATTTTTGTTGTGTACACAAGGTTGTTTTTTTATACCGCGGAGCAAGGTAATAAGGGGTCAAAAGGTCAATTTGCCCAAAAAAGTGTTGAAAAATTTACGGATATGGAACAGTTTCTTCAACATGCAATATTTTCAGGCCAAAATTAAATTTTCATGTGCAAAAGACATCAGGCGTGATTGAGTAACAAAAAACAGCCCGCGTTGCCATCAACGCGAAATGCCTCAAAATACCATTCTATATTGACAAGTTTCAATATTGAAAACCCCCTTATAGTATTATACAGTATAGCGTGCATTACCGTCGTTGATAGACTGGCGATGATATAAGGGGCGCGGTCTATCTTACGATTTGAGATTGTACAAATTAACCAAATTTTCGTTTTCCTATAGTATGATCAATCAGAAAGAAATCACAGCTTTCATTGACCACCAATTTTACTTCCGTGTCCAATAGTCGAAAGTATCGCCTAAAACATGTTGCGCTTATGTTTTTGAAAAAGGAGTACCTTTGTATCCCACGATTTTGCCTTGACTATTTAGTCGTCCTCCCACCCCCCATTTTACGGTTCCTCCACCCCCCTCACACACCTTGTATAATATGCAGTAAGCACTTCTGGGTCGCCAGAAAATGTTGCCGATTTTTTTGATTAACGTCCGATACCGTTTGCGCACAATATAGCTAGCTATCAAGAAAAGCGCGAACCTTGATTTTTTACAAGACGGCCTTCAGGCCGCCTTGTCTGTTTTTGATGGGTTCTTAAAAGGACGGCCTAGGCCGTATTGTACTGTTTTGAGGGTTCTTTCTTTCTTCTGATTCGTGTCTTCTTCTTTCTGGCAACCCGTCAATTATTGCGTCTAGCTCAGTCATGGTTGAACGTATTCTGACCAGACTTGAACCAATGACCACCGAGTCGTCCCACTTCTATGTCATATGACTTTGACCCTGTATGGGGGAAATTCTAGGGGTAAACAGGGGTAAACAAGTGTGATTTTCTTTAACTGTATCTCCTCCTACAGATTAAATTGCATGGTCCGTGTACTCAGCATGTGGACAGCTTGTGAGACCCTTCCAAAAGTTATGGGTCGAGAGGTCATCTGTGGTCATTAAAGGGCACTTCCGGTCTTTAACGTGAAAAATCTTAAAAAATCTTCAAAAATAGCTATCTTCTCTCTTGCAACATTGCATGGCACACTACTCATACATACAGGAGCAGCTTAAGACCACTTCACAAACGCTGTGGCTCGGATGGAGGGTCAAAGGTCATTAAGGGGAACTTCCGGTCAAAAACCCAAAATGATTCCAAAATATTCAAAAAAAATTTTATCTCAAAACCCAACCCTAGTACATGACTTAACTTGCAGATATGCTTTCATGTTATCTGGTGTATGCAAGTTATTTATTTTGGAGGTCAACGGCATTTAAGGTCATTTCCGTTTTAAGTAAGTAATTTCAAGAATTTTTATCTCCGAACTAGCATAGTAGAAGTTTTTTTATTTGCATTGAAACAATGCCTTTTTGATTGTTTATACGATGTTTTTTTATATTGGGATCAAAGGTCATTAAGGGTCAAAAGGTCATTTTGCCAAAAATGTTAAAATAAGACCAAATTGGATTTTTCTTAGCCTAAGGGGACAGATAAAGCCCGTTATTACTCAGTGATGTAACATTAAATAGTAGAAGAGGTCTATGATAGTCTCGACCCAAAGGTCAAGTTCACGTCAAGGTCAACATTAACACACCAGCTCCGATTGACTGAAATTTGACAGAATAATCCCTCGGGATATCGTAAATACAGAAACATTCAGTTGACCCATTCGTGACCCATGGGTCACGTTATAGAGGTGCAAAGGTCAAATCCCTGACATGCTTGGATTGAGTTGAAACTCAATCATATTGATCCTTAGTAAAGTTGTTAACAGGTAAAATACGTTAATGACATTGATGACATATTGGTGAAGTTACAGGGGCAAAGGGTCCAGTCACCTCAAAGGGTCATTAAGGGGGATCACCATCCATTCCCATACGGCCGTCTTGTAAATACAGATCTTTCCCCAGGTCCTAGTTAATTTTCCTGTCGGCTCATTCTTGATGTCATCCCACAGGGTCTCAATTGGATTGCCATCAGGGGATCTTGCTGGCCATTCCATGCGCCTCAATCCCTTTGTCTTCCAAATACCGTTTGTTGACATGAAGCACGGTGAGTTTTGCGTTATCATCCCTAAAGATGAACTCATCACCAATTGCTGCGGCATATGGCACCATGTGGTTGCAACACCTCATCAACATTTCGAGGGCAGTCAGCGACCTGGAATAGAAAACAAGGTCTGTCTTTCCACCGGTACTGACTCCACCCCACATCATCACACTTCCGGCTTGGTAGGGCTCTACTTCCTGAATGCATTCTCTGTTCAGACCTCTCCCCTTCTCTTCGCCATACCCTCACTCTTCCATCTAGCCTTTTCAAGTAGAATCGGCATTCATCGCTATGAAGAGGACATTGCCCCAATTACGCTTGTTCCGTCTCCTGTGTCTTCGTGCGAAGCGGACTCTACGCGCAGCCCTCTTCTTTTCAATGTAATTATGTAAGAACACACGGACAGAGCAACAGCATAGTATTCCCTGCAAAGAAATGTGAAGAAATGTTTTAACCGTACACACTTGAATCAACGTCTACGTTTCCGGAAAAACAGTGCAACTTTTTTTTCTTGTCCATCAAATTTCATAAAATGGGACTATTTTCATGTAAAAACGATGTCTATCGGGCAAGTAATTGTTCATTTGTCGTAAGAAATTTGCACATTTATAGTTTTTGAATAATAAAATAAGTTTTTTGATTTTTTTAATTATCAGGTATTTTTTATACTTGGGACTTTCTTTTTTTGCTGATTTTAGGACTGATTCAGATGCTGGATCGATTATGTCAGGCAAAGCCCAGTAACAAATGATTTTTCGGATTTTATTTTCTCTTAATTTTATACCGCTACACTGCCATGTTTGGTGAGTGCCACTGTTGTAAAATGGACTCCAATAGTAAAATAACGTTTTTGGGTTTTTGTTTGTTTGGATCTACTGTTCCCTAAATACGAACCAAACCGGACTGTGGGACAGTCTAATTGGGGGATATCAACCTTTCTTTCCTATAATATGATCGCATGAGTCAAGAGCACGAGCGCGCGAGTAAATTTGGAATTTTTTGTTTTTTTTTTATTGAGATTCGAATGGGCACCGTTTTTGAAAATTGACCCAGATGATGACCTGAAATACTGTTGGCCTGTTGTACCCTAAAGTACAGGGTCTAGCTAAGAAAACTAAACATTTTAATTTAGTGGGATTAGCAGAATGTTTTAGTCAGGTTAAGTTGAAATATAACACTTTACCCTGTATTTTTACACCGAACAAACTTTGCCCATTCCTGAATTAGCAGCAGGACGATATCGACAAATGTTCAGTGTAGTAAAATATTAGCTACAATTATCACTTTTGAATGATTTTCATAGAAAAATAACATTACGGAAATATACGTATATTTTACAATGAAGAATCAGTATAACATTAATAAGGCTACAACAATGAGCATTTTAGGTAATACAATAAAACACATATTAAACACATCCTGTAATATAATTTTATACAAAGTAAAAATAAAAGGTAACACGGTACAAATTTGCGTAATGTTTTGCAGTAGCTGCTTGTTGCTCGAAAGCGCGAAACTGATTCTGGCGTGAACCATGTACATCAGGTGTAACAATATATACAAACATTTCTCTATCCACTCATGCTTTCCCCGGTTATGAAACCTGATCACTGCTATTCACCTGAGAATAGTTGGCATTGTTGTTGCCCTTTTTCGGTGATACAGATGGTGAAGGCGCTGATGGTGTTCGCGAATTATTGTGACTGTCGACGGACATCAACCTTGAGAGACGAATAGCTACAGTGGATCGGTATGAAAACTTATCTGAATGATATCTTCTACGCCAGTCTGTCGCACCATTTATTGTGTACAGATATGGGTTTATAGCAGAATTAATAGGTAGAACAAATACTATCAACCACGCGTACGCTTCGCTAGAGATCTCAACAAGGCCACTTTGAGAGATTATACCATGATTACTACGGGCATCCAGCAACAGAAATCAGTACCGACTATCACTAACATTTTCACTGCCATCGTCACCTCCTCCTGACGGTTTGCATCGCGACTTGCATTTTCCCGTGACTTTATTACAGAAATGAATATTGCAACGTAGCAGATAACAACTATCATCAAACAGATGAAGTTGATGCAAAGAAAGATCACTATAGAAAACACCCACGCTGGTTCCTTTTCAGTGTTTTTCAAAACAAACTTTGGTTCAGCCTCGTAGACCTTAATATGTCCGGAGGTATCCCTATAACGAGTAATAAGCGGTAAACCAATACACACGCTAGATTGTCCGTAGAGTTTCTCATTAGGAGATGCAATACCTATTGTAGATATCAGGAATGAAACACCCCACATGAGAATAATACAGATATGTAGTACTTTTCCACGTAGACGAATTTTTCCAAAAGGAAAAACAAGTATCAGAAATCTATCGATGCTTATTGCGGTGATGATAAAGATCGATGTTTCACTAGAGATTAATGCTAAAAATCCTGCCACCTTGCACAAATCACTTTCACGCCATACATCTGTATACCAGAAATAATCTGATCCATAATTTACATCTGTTGCACCAATAATCAACATATATATCCCCATTAGTATATCTGAAATAGCCAGATTGAGAATCAAAATCCGTTGGACATTTTGACTTGCACTTTCGTTGCGTCTCCGATATCGTAGGAATATAACTAGTATGTTGCCAAGGATCGAGGCAATGGCCATAATCCATATGAATACATTTAAAATATTCGGTAGAAGCGAGGCGCACGTGGTGAAATCAAGGGCTACTTGTCCGGATAGTTTACATGGCTCCGATTCATTTTCACCAATTTCTTTATTTACAATACAGCAGATCCCAGGATTGTCGACATACCTGAAATAACAACAACAACAATATCATAACAAAATCATAATGCACACCAGACATTCTGAAAGGAGTTTTGAAATTTGAATTCAGAGTAAAATATAAGGATTTTTATGCTGGCAGTAAATATTGTTTTAATATAATTATTTTGAAACTGGTCACAAAAGTGAGTAGTGTTTCCTGCTTGAGATGGTCCCAGATATGTTCAATTGGCTTCAAGTCTGGGGACTTTGATGGCCATTCCACGTGCTCAAATCCTTGGCAAACCAAGAGTTTCCACAATTTTTCTTTATTTAAAAATATATTTTGAAGCATTAACGACATTGTTTTGCTTGGGTTACTCTTTAGTGTACTTCGTGGAAAATTAAAAAAAACAAACAAAAAATTAAAATGCATGTTTACATAATGAATGCATTATTTGTCATTTCGTTTGTCATGTAGTTTGGCATGCACTAAAAAGACAAAGACACTATCACTGATTCACTGGAAAGAGTCAAAACATTTGAAATTTGCAGGAATATCTTAAAAGTGAAAGATAATCTGTAAAGTTATTTTTTGCTGGAAAAAATGACAGAAAGGGAAGAAAGAGCAGTTTTGAAAGATATGAATCTCCATTCAATTACGTGTTACACAAAGTGTCCCTAATAAGAGTAATGACTAACATTACCGATTGTATCCTTATTAGGTTGCTCTCAGTCTTAGCACTTGATATTCATTTAATGGCATTTTGTCATTTTATTGTAATTTCATTTCAAAAAGGCAAACTGAAAAGTTAAATTGTTAAAGGGGATGGCCCGATTTAAGGTTATGAAGTTTTCATCTTGATAGATTGGCCTTCACTCCAAAACCCCATCTGTAAAGTTCCGCGCCCATATTTCAATCCGTTTTGATGCGAGAGCTAAAAACGTGATTTTGTAAGCCTCATAGAGTACTGTTTAAAATTAATATTGGTCGACCAAAATGGGGCGCTTTTCGCTCATAACTTCTTAACCAAACATCTTTTGGCTCTAAGATTTCACAGGGTAAATGAGAAAAATAGTAGCTTTTTTCTGATATCAAAATATTGACCACTTCCGGTAAAATCTGGACGAGGCTATTAGCGATCGGGCCATGGACCTTAATTATATATTATTAAAACATTTTTATCATGAGTTTCTTGGATGATCAAAAAATATCATTTGCATGACTAATTTTAATTTGTCAAATAAGATCCTTTTCTTGCCATATATATACATATATACAGACCAGTGCTGGTTTAAGGGCTCGCTCGGTGTGACACCACAGAATGTATATTTATATACATCTCTTTGGTTAAGACATGCCTGTGCAACATCATCCGTCTGAGGATCGGATACCCGATGATCGTAAGTCAGGGTATGCCGTGAAACTCTGAGTAACGGTTACCTTTCCAGAGGTCTATACTTTGTATATATATAATATATATATATAATTTGATTGATTGAAGAAGCCATTACTCACATGCTCAGGGATTTGTTGTCCAAACCTTCAAACATGTGCCTGTTTAACTGAAGATTCGACTGGCAAAACAAAAATCTATTGATAAAGCAAGATGATAACACCAGTGAATAAATGTTTAGAATTTATAACTTATTTAAAACCTAACAATGAAAACAAGTAAAATTAACTTAGATGTTAAAACAGGAACCATGGCAATTTTGGTTGAAGTGTGTGCAGTCAAAAGTATCGTAATATTAATATTTTTTTTTTGATTAATGCTTATTGACATGATAAATTATGTGATTATTAAATGTTACAAATTTATTTCTTGCTCTATGCTCGTATTGGTAATTCTCCCTTGCTCATATTTATTGACTTGTCCTACTCATTTATTTTTTGGCGCTCATTAACTTATTCTTTATATTTTGTATGTTTTGTGTTGCACGTTGGCACTTTGATGGCAAATTGTAATAAATGTAATAAGTGTTTACTTAATACTCGCAATAAGATAATTTGTAATTTCTGTAATTCTTATTATCATAAAACATGCGTTTATGGTAACGTTGAGGATGAACAATGGTTATGCTTTAATTGTACTGGTAATTTATTTCCATTTAACCACATACTAGATGATGATGAGTTTAAGTTTTCTATATGCTATTTTAATAACTCTGTTTAATACAATAGACTTCTTAATTTGAAATTCAATCCTTATTTATATGAATGTAATACTCACGATAATCCAACACATAGTAACTTGGACACCTATAATACCTGTAATTCTTGCAATTATATTTTGATAATTCTGTTGATTTAAAGTGTTCTTTTAAGGACGGGTTTTCTATTTTACATTTAAATTCTCGCAGTTTTAACAAGAATCGTGACTTTATAGAAATCTTTATTTCTAACCTTAATATCAATTTCTCAATTATTGCACTCTCAGAAACCTGGTTTAAGGAAGATGATTCATATCTTATTGATATCTCTAATTATATTTTAATTAGTGTACCTCGACAAGGGAGAAGAAGTGGCGGGGTTGCGCTTTATGTTCACAAGTCGCTTTCGTTTAAACTTAGAAATGATCTCAATTTAACCCCTCGTAATAATGCTGGTAATGTTAATCTGGATGATTCTGACTCAGTTTTTATTGAAATTATTTCTAAAAATTCAAAGAATATAATCGTCGGCAACATTTACCGGGCCCATAGAACAGATGTTGACTTATTCAATTCTGACCTTTCACATTGTCTAGATCGTATCTCTGCAGAAAACAAAAAATTGTTATATATTGGGCGAGTTCAACCTTGATCTTTTATCTTTTAACATTGATCGTAAAGTTAATGATTTTGTAAATAATTTTCTTTCACATAACATGTTTCCTCTCATCGATCGTCCAACTCGTATCACTGCAAATTCAGCCACAATCCTTGATAATATTTTCACTAATGTTCTCAATAAACAAATCAAATCTGGCATTATGTTGTTGACATTACAGATCACTATCCTATTTTTCAAACCACCGATTATTTGGATAGTAAATACAACCCCCCTAGATCGTTTCTCAAACGTTCTTTTAATAATCGTAATACCATCAATTTTATAAATAATCTGAAACTAATAAATTGGGACCATGTTACCCTTGAACAGTCACCTAATGAAGCTTACGCTAATTTTTTGAAACATTTGTTGAGTTATATAACAGTTGTTTTCCTCTACGTCGTCGACGTGTACAAGTTGATATCACCCCATCGCTTTCCTCGTAAACCTTGGATTAGTCGGGCAATTCTTAAGTCAATTCATCACAAAGATAAACTACACCTGGCACAAAAAGTATCTCGGCATGTTTTTCGATCAGTACTGTGTCAAAGTCAGACCATTTTGAAAGTTTTCGAAATATGCATTTTGTTGCCTAGATCTTGCTCTTTCATTTAACACCTCGCTTGTAAAAAGGCGTGCGGAAATAGCTGAGATAGAACACCCGAAAGACGCAAATCCCCAAAACCAAAAGTTGCAGTTTTGGGATTTTTCAATGGGCATTGCAGTGTACTGGGACACGAACACGCGGACCACAATCAATATTGCAAGTACGCTTTCTCGCTCATTCAGTCGGAAAACCGCTTTGTGTAAAATCAATACACACGTATTATTGTTGTACGTACCACACAGTGACCATTGAAAAATCCAAAAACTGCAACTTTTGGTTTGGGGGTTTGCGTCTTTCGGGCACTCTATCTCAACCATTTTTGAACGCCTTTTTACAAGCGAGGTATTAAATGAAAGAGCAAGACTTAAGCAACAAAATGTATATTTCGAAAACTTTCAAAATGGTCTGACTTTGGCACAGTACTGATAGAAAACATGCCGAGATACTTTTTGTGCCAGGTGTATATCGCAAGTACATATCCTCGCCGTCTGCCTCCAATAAACTTAATCTTGTTAAGTATAAGAATATTTTGACTTCTCTTATTAGAGTTGCTAAGACACAATACCATTCTGACTTACTTGATGAACATAAGAACAATCTTAAGCAGACTTGGAAGGTGCTCAATGATCTCCTAGGTAGAAACCGTAAACAGCGTTTTTCCGATTCATTTGATGTTAATGGCAATCTTATTTCTGATCCTAAAAATATTGGCAATGCTTTCAATAGTTTTTTTACCAATATTGGTCCCCTTTTAGCTGATGCAATTCCTAACACTAGTACAAATTTTAAGGACTTTTTGGTCAATATTCCTTCCCCGCCTAATTTTTTGTTTTTATCGCTTACGGATTGTGACGAAATTATTAAATTTGTGCTTCTTTCAAGTCTGGTTCAAGCTGTGGATATGACGACATCAAACCTGATATTGTTAAAGCTGTTATTGACTTAATCTCTATTCCTTTGGTTCACATCTTTAATTTATCTATTACTACAGGTATTGTCCGTAATCAATTAAAAATCGCCAAAGTTGTCCCGATTCATAAATCTGGCGATGTTAATAAATGTAATAATTATAGACCGATTTCCGTTCTTCCGGTGTTTTCTAAAAATATTTGAACGTGTCATCCATAAAAGGCTTTATAGTTTCTTAGAACATTACAATTTCCTTCATAACAGCCAGTTTGGTTTCAGATCTAACTATTCCTCCTATATGGCTGTTCTGGAAGCTTATAATAAAATTGTTAGTGAACTTGACATGGGCAAGCATACAATTGGATTATTTTTGGACCTCTCGAAGGCATTCGATACGATTAACCATAGCATTCTCCTTGATAAACTTGACCATTACGGTATCCGTGGGAATGCCTTCGAGTGGTTCAAAAGTTACCTCACTGGTAGAAGTCAATACGTTGTCTATAATAATCATAAATCATCTATGTGTCCTATTAAGTGTGGTGTCCCACAGGGTTCAGTATTAGGCCCATTGCTTTTTATTTTATTTTTAAACGACATTTCATTTTCTTCCGACATCTTATCTTTTTTTTATATATGCTGATGATACAAATGCCATTGTTTCAAACTCGGACCTTAATGATCTTACTGACACCGTCAATAATGAATTGCATAAGTTATGTATTTGGTTCAGAGCTAACAAGCTATCTCTTAATATCGATAAGACAAACTACATGATTTTCAAAAACCGTCATAGTAATCGTATATATCCTGACTTAAATGTTTGTATTGATGGTTCTACAATTTCTAAGGTTTCTAATACAAAATTTCTTGGTATCATTCTTGCCGAATCTTTAATATGGTTCAATCATACCTCTCATATTGCTAATATTGTACAGTGGTATATTGTTTCGTCTTAAACATAGCCTGCCGCACAGTACCTTAACTTCTTTATACAACACTTTAGTTTTACCCCATCTCTTATACTGCAATTTAATTTGGGCTGATGCAAACAACACCAACTTAGATGTAATTCATATCAAACAGAAAAGAATTATCAGACTCTGTTGTAATTCTCATTGGCTTGATCACTCACCACCATTATTTAAGAAGCTTAATACCTTAACAATTTATGATATTCACAAATTGCTTAAAGGTTTATTTATGTATAATTACACTTTCAATAATCTTCCCCGGAATTTTGATGATTATTTTGTTGTAAACAGGACCAATCATGATTATCCCACCCGATCGTCTGATCTGTACCGCCCGTTTAACTTTAAATTTGATCTTGCAAGAAACACAATCAAGAGACAGAGACCGCTGTTGTGGAATTCCCTTGATTCTAAATTCATAAATGTCAAGTCTCACTATATTTTTAAGCGTGAGTTCAAGTCACATATTTTACCTTCATATTTGTAATCATTACTCCATTTTTATGTTTTAATTAATATATCCTTTTTTATGCATTAATATACAGGTGTCATACGGGGTGTCATAATACAGTGTCCGTGTGACTGAGTGTCCTACCATCCATCTATAGGCATTGTGTTTTCTATTTGTTTTATCACTTTACACAACTGGTCTACACGGTCATGGTTTACACGGTCATGGTTTACTCCGTACATGTTGACATGGTAGGACCCTCTCTCATGGGGACACTCAGTTTCTATACACCGGTGGGGGCAGGAGACAGTGTACACCGAGACTCATATTCAGCACCTTCAATGGCGAGGCTTTGGTACTTGATTAGGTTCGACTTCACGTGCGTTGTCGTCTACGCTGTGAATGGGGTGTGCG
Source organism: Ophioderma brevispina (assembly GCA_023653785.1). NCBI lineage: Eukaryota > Metazoa > Echinodermata > Ophiuroidea > Amphilepidida > Ophiodermatidae > Ophioderma > Ophioderma brevispina. The sequence continues at coordinate 133,146 of JAMKCH010006513.1, read as the reverse complement.
AGGGGTGTGGTCGGGGCCATGTTTGGCCAATGATTGAGACCCGAACGTGTTTGTGATTTATGCATGTTTAACATGTTTAAGTCCTAAACGTGTTATGATTTAGACGTGATCTTGACCATGCTTTCTATGCGCTCCATTTGCGGTGTGGGGATTTCAGACTGCGGCTCCGGGAGACAATGGTCTCCTCTCACATCGGTGTTATTTCTTATTTCTGAATATTTCTTAATATTTCATTATCTAATGTGTATTTCATACTATTTAAGCTTATTCATGTCCTTATTGCTTAACATTAATTTGCCAACATATTGCCATCATTAATGTTTAAACGGCACTGGTACATTTCAGTAAATATGTATTTTCTTCAATTTACTTGCATATGCTAGTCTAGGCCATTGGTAGAATAGGCCTATACAGAAAATATCGTACCCCCAAAAATATGGACGTTTTACGAGGCTAATGACATCCATGTGGTTTATTGGCTAACTTTTTGGTTTGCCGTAACTTTAATCATCAAATGTGTCTATTACATGACTATTTATGGGGCGATCTACGCGGCAGGGCGGATCCAGATCGGATCCAGTTAAATCCGTGTAGACCAGTTTGCGCATACACGGGCAACGGCCTAACCTGATCCAGATCTGCAATGCGTACATGGTGTTTACACGCTTGGTTGTGTCGCTGTGCCGCTGCACGTTAAACGCGTACTTAGGTTACGCGTTAAGTATTCTTTGAACACCAAGGTTATACAGCTTTACACGAAGCATTTGTACACTTTACGCTTCGAAAGGTAGCCGTACTTTCGCACTCACTGCGCCGTATGAGTTTTTACATGGTCTCCCGTGATCTGGATCTCCGGGAAACAGATTGATCTGGATCTGCGCTACCGTGTGGATTGCCCCACAGACTCATACTCATTGATATTAAAACCACAAGGGTCATAGACCGGTCGGGCAGGGTGCACGCCCTGGGAATCAACTCTTGCGTGTGTTTTCTTGTGTTACTCGCCATTTCCGCGTCGTCTGCTGAATTAATGTCGCCTGCGACATTAATGATAAATAGTTCTTTTATCCCACAGGCGCGTTGATTTGGGCTTAATATTTTCAGGTGAGGACGAACGTATATCAAAGCTTCACATTCATGCAAAAATTTCAATTTTGAAAAATCTTGTGGGCGCTCTATTTTGCAAATGTGCCAGTGTCTCTTTAATGTCTGTCTGCACTGGTCTTTGTCGGTCTAGTCTTGCACTTTTGTTGCGTTTTATGTTGTAACCTGTCTTTACTATTTTTATTGGGTGGCCAATATTTTACGAGTTTTGCTCTCTATTTGGTCAACCCTCCATCGTAACTACTGCTTTGTGTAATTTATTGATCTGTATATGGAGAATAAACTTGAAACTTAAAAGTATAAAAATAGATACTTGTCCAGGAAAAATGATCCTTTTTTTCGGTTGAAACAATAGAAATTATAATGGCGATAATTGCGACAGTGTTGTGTACATCGTATGGGGCTTTTTACATAGTGACCACATTATTACTAATACGTGGTTTTGGGAGCCATTTGACATAAGAAAGAACACATAATAGTTTCTTCTTGAGATTGCACACTACTTAGCACCATTATCGTTTCCAATGCGCTAATATTTTCCTGGAAATATTTCGAAAAAGAAAGACACTATTTTTATATTTTGTAAAAGTTAATTTCATGATACATTTATACTACAGGGTGAGTCAATAAGATTCACAAATTGATTGTTTTTTTTTTGGCAGCAGTGAAAAATCTACCGAAGGTATTGACTATAAAACATGATTATTAAAACTACTAGAGAAATTTTGAATCTTGATTCAAACATTATTTCACTGACTATTTGCAATTCTTCGTGGGAGCTTTTGATTTTAAATTTGTAGGTAATCTTACATTTTTTTTATTGAAGTCAATGCGTTTCATTTTCATTATCATGAAATATATTTTACCAGGGGCGTAACAATGTGTATAATGTTTACAGTTACAAATACCGGCTTTTGTTACCCTGCGCTTCGCTCGCCGGATGACCCACATTTTCACTGTAGCCTCCAAAATCTTATTGATTGGGGGGAGGCATTTAAAGGAATCAATATTTGAATATCACGCATATTCAACGTGCATTCCTGTTTCCCTTTGCATCTTTGCATCTTCACTCTATCTTTCCCTCTATTTTCTTTACTTCATTTCTGCTTTTCCTTTTCTCACTTCCTGGTTTCCAGGTATAGTCAGGAGGAATCGTGGGCACAGGGTGGAAATGGAGTACAGACTTTTTCTATTGATCGACTTTGTCAATGATAACCTAAGCTAATAATTTCTGGAGGGTGTGCAAAATTTCGTGCAGTGCATTTTCTAGAAATCCAATATGGCCGCTATCACTCTCAAATTCATTCAAATGGTCAGGTATTTTTATGCAAAATAGATAGATCCAGGTTTTAAAGCACGAGGAATCTTTTGGACGGGTTATTGACGTGATTTGATCACAACATTACCACCAAACCCAATATGGCCACCCTAAAACCCAATATGCCCCGAAATCATTCAATTGACCATAACTCATCAAGTATTTGTGATGGAGGCATAATTATTGGCTCTATACCCAGTAGGAACTCGTGTCTGACATTTCAAGTGTGTAAACAAGCTTACACGATCAAGATGGCAGTCAATATGCCTGCCTTTTAAGATCTTTAAAACCTACAAATTGTCATATATTCATAATATATTGGCCGTCATTTTGAATTTTAAGCATGTTGTCAAAACAAATATACCAGATACGAGTTATTAATGTCCAAAGACATACATCTCATACTTTAATTTAAACTTTAATACTCATTTTGGGTGTTTTAACTAAATACAATACAGATGTATCATAATTTATAGGTTTTATAGAAGGTAAAAAGGCAGCCACATTGGCCCACCATCTTAACATTTTTGCATGTTAAAGAAACAAAAATTCCAGATAAGAATGTCAAATGGTCAAATACTTATCCCATACCTTAATTTACACCTTTATAATAATAATTAGTTGATGTTACTACATATAATACACATATAATGTAGGTTTACTATTTTTAAAGGCGGCTGTATTGGCTGCCATCTTGAATTTTAAAAATGTCCATTACAGAGAAATGCCAGTTAAGGGTTTCTAGTGATCAAATACATGTATCTCATAAGTGAAAAGCATAAAGCATTCATATAGACACTGGAATCAAGGCTCTAAACTGCAAAATGTGCAGAACATTTGGCGTGTCCTGGTGCTGGAAATGCATTCTAGAGTTGTTAAAGTAACACTTGCAGAGTGTGATCAATTGTTAACAGATTTGAACATCGTCAAAGTACACGTTTAGGTGTTTTGCAAGTGTGTATTCAAGTAGCGTAAATAGGTATACTGGGAGGAGTTAATAAACATTTTAATGATTCCGGGAGCAATGTTGACTTTGAGCAGCCATATTGGTTTTTTGTGCAATGTAATGATAAAATTACATTACCAACACTTTCTCGTGCATAAAACAATCGGAGTACCGAGAGTAGATATTTGTCTCTATCGGAAAATACTTTAAGGGATTTTAATATTTGACTTTTTATCAGCCATATTGGATTTTCAAAAATGGCACTGTAACAAATTTTGCACAAACTTTCCAAAAATTATTGGCTTAGGTCCTAATAACCTAAATCTAATCAGAGAAAAAGTCTGTGACTCCAGTTCCATCCTTCAGGCTGTGTGCCTGACTATAGCTTAAGCTGACTCAGAGATTTCCCCAATGAGGGGGCGCACTCAATTCAACAAATCGTGTTTGTGCATCTACATAATGCTTACCCATATACGAATCACGAGTGAAATAACTAAGCTCAAACCGAAGTCCTTCATATAGAAAATCACAACTTTGTTATAAAATCCGGTATTCAATCCGTTTTGATTGTGCAGCTAGAACGTGATTTTGTTGAGCGCACCACATAGAGTACTGGTAAAAAACTATATTGGTCGACCAAAAATCGAGACACTTTCGCTCATAACTCATACCAAACTCCCTTTAGCCCTAAGAGTTCACAGGGTAAATGAGAAAACGAAAAAAGTAGCTGTCTTCTTGATACCAAAACAAGTCAACCACTTCCGGTAAAATCTGCGGGGTCCCTGGGGAAGAAGGCTATTAGCGATCGGGCCATGGACCTTTGACAAAACATAGTTAATAAGCATTTGATGACAGTAACTCAAGGCTTTTGCTGCTGTGGACGTTAAGAATTGTACAACCGTTGTCAATGTGGTTTCTGTAACACATGATGCATGGGGGGGGGGGGGTCCTGTAGGCCCTGTTTTTAATGAGAGTTACTAAATCAAAGAATTCTTGGAAAGTACAGGTAGGCAATTGATGCCATAATATTTTATATACATCATATACGCGTGGGGAGAGTGTGGCCAAGCGGTTAGGGTGCTTGCATGTGGCGTTAATTACCACAAATCGGGTTCGAATCCAGGTGGGTCACTTGCTGGGATTTAATCGGGTTGTCAATTCTTTTTTTTTATGGATTTAATCTGTATAGAGCTTGGTAAGATCAGTAATACCGCTCTCTCCATGTTTTCACTTGGAATTGGACTAATGAATCATGAGCTCCCGTCCTTCGGAGGGGAGTTAAGCCGTCGGTCCCATTTACAGTAGTACAGCTGTACAGTACATCGCAGTCAGTGTCCAAAAGCGTAGGGTGGAAACCCCTGAATGTTCCCAATCCGCCCCAGTCTCAAAAGCGGGCCATGTAGATGGAGCGTCCGCATCATGGATTACACGCGGCCCCGATCAGCTACTCAGCGTGAATAAATCCTAACACCACCCCAAGCCATTACCAAGAACTTTTGACGCGCTAAGAAGAAGAATATAGCGGTTTTATCTGTAGGAAAATATTTTCACTCCTTGCAAACTTTTGGCCGCCCATTTTTCGACACGTTCCCTCCTTTTTATCCCCTAATTTGATCTGAAACGTTTCCGCCGTTTACTATTCAGCACTATTACCACCAACTCGGGTTTGAAATTTCAGCAGCTGGAATCCCATACGCATGCGCACTTGCGTTTGTGTGACCGTCATCAAGGACAATGATTCTGGGAAATGTAAGTCTTCAATCGAAGAAGGCGGTTTATATAGAAGTCCCAGGTATCGCATTGATTCCGCCAAGCGCTGCTGCACAACCTGATACATTGAAACGTTTAACCGATAATATCAAAAACTCACAGAATGATTACACTTGATAGATCAAATGCTTCCGTCTTCGATCTGTTTCCATAAGAGTTTTTTGCCACTAGCCCTGAACCAACAAAGTGTATATAAAATGAATGAGAGATAACAGCGCACTTTTTTATGCATATAAATTTTAAATACTCTTGAATAAATCTTAGGGAATCCCGCCGGACCAGAATGCAATATCTATGACGGATACTTGGCGTTTCACGTGGGCCGACCATGCAGCGAAACTTGACGTGCAGGGCCACGGCAACACAACTTCACGTGGCTGGGGCCAACGACCTGGACTTTTCACGTGGCAGGGCTACGGCAATGGAACTTTCGCGTGGCAGGACCACGGCAGCGGGAACTCGCGTAGCTGGGCCACGTCAGCTAACGTGTCAGAACCACGGCTGCAGGCATCAAAATAATAAGGCGAAACTATATATACACTCAGTTTCGAGGGACGCTTTCGGACCAATCCCAGAGGGGAGACGTAGTCAGCCGGCCAGGGTTATCAAAGGAGTTTTATTTGAACCATTGCAATGCTTCTCTCGATCCGAGTGTAGAGTTTTGCTTATTTTTTGCAGGCTTGTAGCACCTGGATAATTGCTGCAATCAAATCCGTAGGCAAATGGCGTCAAGCAACATGGGATATATGATCCGGTTAGGACGCTCTCGTAGGCGTCAAAGGTCATAATACCTTCACAAACAGTCCTGAAGATAATTTTGTCGAGCAGTTCAAGACGACAAGGATAAAAAGCCTCGACGAAACAATATTCACAGCTATAATCAGTCCAAGATAATCCCACGATTTCTATATGTCCACATTTGGAATCCTGTTTTGATTCCCAGCAGGCTTTGGTTCAAAGACGACAGTAGAATAATTATAGCACCTGCTCACGTGGAATTGAAAATATAATAAATCCTGGCACAAGTACAGCGTATGCTCCTCAGTGCAGTTCAAAACTAGTTATAGCTTCTAGCTACTTGGTACTGGTGTTGCTGGCCCCGAGACTAATCAAATCTCCATTATACATGACTTCACAAAGTTCGAAGTCTTAAAAAAGATATTACCACAGCATTATGCATAAACATAACTAGCACTGTCAAATCAGATTTCACAAAAATAACTCATCTGAAGTGCATCATTTCACATTATAACTCATGGTGGAATACCCAGCTCATGGCAATGTTTGATCTCAAAGTAAACAAGTTTGGGACTCGTTTATAAGTTTACATCTTGGAGAATCCCCATTCACCTCTTGTGCAATTAATCTAACGATGCAGCTTGCACAAATCCCCGCTCTCTTTTTTTATAGTAAACCAAAAGTATTTTTCCCGTGAGAAATCTTTCTCAAAAATAAAATGGAGAAAAAATACTTTTAATCATAAAATGTACCAATTTTAAAATTATCTATGGTAAATAGAGGTTATTTTTTGGTCAAAAAAACTAAACAGGAAGCAACATGGGGGGGGGGGTGATCTATTGGACCATCCCAATCATCAAAATAATTATGGGGGGGGGTATATCCCCCCATCCCCTCGGGATTTACGCCTATGATGTTATCACATTTTCATATCTTACAGTCTTCACCGTTTTGTAGTCCATCAATGTTACACACTGAGCTTTGAAGTTTGTTATTTTGAAGTTCCCTGAAAATATTAAAGGAAAAGGTAAAATAGTAGTATCACAATAAAGTGTTACGGAGGGTGGTGTATGAATTACTTCATACATGGAAAAGAGTCTACCGGAGGCACCGTGGTGCCGCATGGGTGCCGTGGATCAGCGCTTCGCTCTAAGCATAAGGTTGTGGGTTCCGGCCCCGCTTTTGTCGCCCCAATGGGTTGGCACTTGGGCCAATTGGAACTTTACCTCGTGCCTCCTCTCCACCCAGGGTATAAATGGGTACAGCATATGCTGGAAATGCAAAAACAGACTCGCCGTTCGGGAGGAGGGGCGAAACCACCACAGCAACATTTATTATGAGGGAGTCGGCCCAAACGCCAATGACAGAGAGATGGCACTCGTCTGATGGGCGCACCGTTGCCATTTGCATTTTGAGGCACCGGCATATTTTTGCGTGTTAGATTAATGTTGAGAATCGAAGGGGGAAAAATATTCTTAAATTCACACAGGAGGGGAAGCATCTCTGGCCTTTCTTGGCCTTTTGGTATTCTCCCCACGTCATTGTGTTATACATATTTTTGTAAATGTTGTCATGTAGTGGATAACATTGATCGTGAATCTAAACTTGAATCTACAAATTGCCTAAAAGCTAACACGATAAAGAATAGCAAGGAAACGTAGTGAAATAGTGGGCTTCCGGATAAAAATTGTGAATTTTTACACACACAAAGTCTTTAGGCATTGATAATCCATTAAAAATTTGATGATGAAGCACTTGCCAACACCCTTAATGGCCCCAGCTGGGGTTTCAAGGTTATACAGGGGTCAAAATTTCAAAGCCGTCAATCAAGTTGAAAAAAGCACATGACGCTTTTCTCAGATCACAATGGTTTCAAAAAAGGTTTAGTTTACACTACCTCTGGCTTATAGTTCGGAGTTATGGGGGTAAAAAACTGTAAACAATAGTGAACAAGTCAATTTGGTGTGTACTGGGTAAAAAAATTAAAAGTTGCTTTGATTCAGGTAACATGTGTTGCAATGTTTCCGTAGCTTAAAGGATTGAAATGGGGAAATCAGTGTGCTTACTCTGTTATGCTTAGTTTTCACGTAATCCAACACAAAATAGGTCACAGGTCAATAGAATCCAATAGCACGGAATAGCTGTTGACTTTATATGCCATCCACGTACGATATATATTCATTCTATGAGCTGAACCAAAAAAATTGATTCAGTTTTACCAGGAAATTGGAGCAACTTTTTGACCCCTGTGACAAACCAAATGACTTATTCACAATTTTACAGTTTGTATCCTACGATTCCAAACTATAAACCAAAGGTAGTATAAAGGCTTATTCCTTTTTGAATCCTTGTAATCAGACTAACTTCATGTTGTGCTTTCCAACACAACGGAAAATTTTAAAATGTTTACCTTGCAATCCCAAGCTGGGGCCATTAAAGGGGGTGTGGCAAGTGCAGTCCATAAATATTTTTTTAGCAATGCATAAACGTTACTTGTGTACCAAAGGTCACAATTTCATCCAGATTTGCACACTCACATGAGATCCCTGCACTACAGTTCCCCACTAGAACGTCCATTTGAGCTCACAACAGATTAATAAAATACATTTTCCGAGTGGTTTTGATCTCATACTCACAACCGCGAAATGCTTGGAGTGTTGACAAAGGCGCCAGGTTGAATTGTAGTCAACTCTGTATTCTGGACGGATCTTAAGAATCAAACGAGAAACAAGTCAGTTAGTCTTTCTGTTACCGGGCCATTCGCACATTCACTCACATGGTTGGCCAACACCGCCAATATTGGGTTCATCCAACATCCCGAGGGTTCGAAGTTAGCCAATCACCATTGGTGTTCGAGTACGTGGGTTAAGTTGGCCAACCATATACGGAATTAAGCGCAACATTTATTGGTATAAATCTATCGGCACATATATAATGAAATATCCCTAAATATGACGTACCAGATTTTTTTCATGGTCATTAGAGTATTCCTTGCGAAGAAAACACAATTTTTCATGGTTAACTTTCGAAGCAGTAGACAATTTAACGAGGCCGCCATGTTTATTTTTTACGCTATCGTTTTGCCACAAGCCATGTTTAGTATTTCACATCAATTGAAAGGTAATCGGTGGTTAGTCAAGTTCTGGCTTGTATGAAAGACTATCGCGTTTACTTTTAACATTGAAATTAAAAACACAGATTTAATTTAACGTTTTCCTTTAAAATATATAAATTTATCAAAAATGGCATACATTTGTGCCTATTTTTTTTTATAAAATGAGCCTGGGATTCTTGAGAAATATAGTTTTTAAAATAAAATTAGGAAACTCTTCATCATACAAAGAAACGCTACTCGGTACATTGAAAGTACGTAGATTGCTGAACCGCGCATTTAGGTTTCGAACACTGATCTCTATACAATGGATTGGAAACCTGGGCTTCGTAATTGAGGCACTAACGGCCATATTGGTCATCCAAAAAAGAGCCCAATCAGGTGGTTAAGAGCCGGTTCCCCATATTAGCAAATTTGTTCCCATTGAAATGTGGATAAACGACATAACGTTCACCCGGGATATAACTTCAGTTAAACAGGTGTCTCTGGAATGCTATTGTGTTTTGGTAGACCAAGATGTCCGCCCGTTGCTCCATTAAAGGAGATCATCACGCTACGGTTTGCTTATTGTACTCGCTGGGTTGATGGGAGCGGCCATGTTGCCAACAAATAAAGCAGGTGTGTGATGGAATGTTAGAATTTTAGCGGATTATATAGTGTGTCTCACAAGATGTCACTGTTTTTTCAGCGGGACTAAATGTCAACCGAAACGCTATTCAGCGTGTAATGCTCGAGTAGAGCCATTCATGAGACTCCTTCACAGAGTGCCACATGCTATACAATCATTTGAAATAGACGTGACGTAGCATTGGCCGCGAGATGGCCGAACGTCACTATGGCCGTGAGATTATTGGTAACATGGATGCGCCCATCAGTTCCCGATTTAATTTTTGTCTTCTAATTAGCTAATTAATTTATTGTAATATCATCAATGTTAAGAATCGTTTGAACATAATTTATCACATATGTAAACTAAAATTAACGTGTTATGTCCCATTAATTACTGTTATGTAGCCAATCCATTGTATAGAGATCAGTGGTTATAGTGCGACTGCGATAAAACTATAAATATTACGCGAGCCCTTTTAAAATGTCCATGTTTTCATGGATTGTTAGTGTTTAGGCCAACTAAAACATTTGTTAATCACCAAATGATATCTAAAACACCCCTCTTTTCATTTTTCTCAAATCATTGAGGTTTTAAAAAGTGTATTTTTTTTGCAATAAAATTTCTTAACGAACTTTGCTCCTATCATTTGTGTGCTCAACGAAGTTCACAAGGATGAGGCTTGTGTACAGTTGTGTACATTTGTCGGAATAAATCTGGATTTTTTTCGCAAGGAATAGTGCTATGGCCATGAAAACCACCTGGTACGTTTTATTTAGGGATATTTCATTATAAATGTGCCGATAGATTCATACCAATAAATCACTTTAATCTTATTTGCTTCATCGATCCAAGGGGAATCTGGGGAGCTGTTATGGGGAATATTACAATCTAAGTAAACGCAAACTGGAAATCTTGACGAAAAATCCTGAATTGTGTAAATGTTTTCAAGCAATATATTCCACTACCGTTTGAGCTGAAGAACCAACTCCACTAATTAGGTTATTTCTGAATGTATTTGTATGAATAATAATGGACGAGGACGAGGTCGGATATAGGTCATGGGGTATTTTCCCTGGTATTTTTTAGCATAAACAATCCTGGTATACCATTACACTGATGTTTCCTGGGATTGGTAATGCTAAAAAATAACGCGACCGGTGTGAAAGTAATCATTGTCCGACAGATGTCATAGTCCGGGTTCCATAGACGACAACGGAATAAAGCGTGAAACTAATGTTGCGTGAAGAGTCAACTGAATCGATTGCCCTATTGTTCACCATTGTTCCCGGACTGTGAGCCTGGAGGACTATATCTCCTGCAACACCTGCCATCATCAGACACCCAAATCAGTTTGAAGTTTGCAGTCTGTATTTCTGTAATCTTTATTTGATTTGTTTGGGTGAGTGGCTATATTGAATTAGTCTTGACCACTATCATCTGACATAACACGTGACGTCTACAAACGTTTTCAAAAGCCTTCTCAGGAGACGTTGATATTCACCCGATTTCTCTATCAGCTGATTGATGATAATGAAGGTGGCCAGTTGTGAAAAAAAACTTCTAAATCCGGCCTGTTCTCTTGGTTGATTGAAATATAGGAGTCTGTTTGTGATGATCTTGGCAAAGATTTGTATTAATTTGAAAGAAGACTGATTGGTCTGTATAGTTGCCAAGGATGAGAATGATTACAGCATTGCTCCAATTGTCTGGAATCTTTTCCTCATAGACACTGGACAGTTGTCTCTTTTTAATATCACTTCCCCACCTTCTTTTAAAAACTGTTTCATCATCCTGTTGATTTCCCTTTTTCTCAAAGCCTTCTCAACTTTGTCAATGTCTATTGGTGGTACTTCAATGCTTCTATTTGTGGTGTCTCTTTTTAATACATCACGGGATTCTACTGATTTTTTGCTATTGTACATGTCTTGGTAGTATCGCTCAACTCGTATGATGATATTTTCTTTATCAGTTATGATTGTACCATCCTCACCTTGTAGAACCACTGTGACCTTCCAAGTTTTAGTTGGTGTTTGGCTTTCTTCAGACTTTTGTTTTCTTCCATAGTCTGCTGTATCTGCTTGACATTGTGTTCCCGTAATTCAGTTTATTTTTGTTCCTACTCGTTTTACGCATTTCAGCATGTTCTACAGTTTGTTTCACTTCCCTCCTTTTCTTCATGAGTTGGATTTTTAAAATTTTCTCCTGTTCTATGAGTTCCAACTTTTGCGTTGAAATATCTCATGATAATTTTATGGTTTGTTTCATCCCAAGTAAGAAGGCTATCAATTTCCTCAAAGATTTCATCTTATAAGTATAAGTATGATTTGACACCCAAGTCTTGGCATGTGTTATCTTTGTTGCAAACATGGTATGTTTTAAACCCGTATTGGACATAGACTTATAACTGTTCTTCGATTTTCTTCACAGAAGTCAATGGGTAAAGACAAATAATACATAAAATGTTCCTTTTAAAAAGAATCTGGATTAAATTGACATTCAAAGCTTGAACAAGTGTATTACAATGTCTGAGGGTTTTTTTTTAAATCAGTCAATATTCCGAAAATAAACTTTCATCAGTTACGTTTTCTAAATACGAAAATTTGGAAATACTTACAAGACTTCTAAGTTTGACAGGAAACGAAACGTAGTGTTGGTTAATTGCACGATTTTCGTCTCATCAAGCCGCCTAAAATAACAAGCAAATTAAAAAAAATAATGAGAAAAGTACATGAATCGCCATACGACACAAGAGTGGGGTATATTGTTCTTCCCATTGCATTTCTTCCTTTTCTTCCGATACAAGTTTTGCACTGGTTATCACATGAATTTATAGTGACAAAAAGTACTTAAATTGCAAGATTGGGATGAGTTCTGTCCATTTAGGTACTTTTTGTCACTATAGCCGGGATGGGGCTGAAGTGTCACATCGCGGTGAAAACAAAGGGGAAGCCCAGGGAATCCCCGAATCGCGGTGAAAGCAAACTGCGCAAACTGGGTCTTTAAGTTCACTACACATCGTATGACACTATGCGTGCAGCGCGCATCGAATTACGCACGTTGTTGCCATGCCATTTCCATGCAGATTTTGTTGAACTCCCGGATGTCCGCTCTCGGCTATAAATTCATGTGACAACCAGTGCAAAAATGTTATTGGAAGAATTGCATTGTTGGAAGAACACTATATACCTCCTCTTATACGACACAACCACAAGGTGACTTTGTATAATATTCTAAAATGTACAGTATTTTTACTGTAAAAGTTAGTACTTAATTAGAATGGACAATTTATAATAGGCCTGGACAATTTAACATAAAATATTGTTATATACTCCGCGCGTAAAAAATCCGAACGATGTTGAAATGGCCATCAACGTGCTCAAACTTGCTTTCAAATGATTGCGCCAAGCCAGCTGGATAAATCTCTCAAACTTCCACATCATGCTTCGTTATCAATGCATTACGGACACAGGTCAATAAGTAAACACATTACGCGAACAACGCTGCTGGCATTTATTATTATAATTCACCTACATACCTACATACCTTTTTAATACAGTAATTTATATCGTTCGGATTTTTTACGCGCGGAGTATAGTATCCCCACTTTGGTGATTAAAAATATTATTTTATTTCTCTATTTTTCTGGAGAAAGGATTTCTCACAGAGAAGGTACTGGATTTCATCATGCAAGACAAAAATGGAAATCCCATGATGATGAAATATGTTTATGCTTTAGAGATTATGCTAGATGAGCTTGGTTTTTCCAAGTTATTCTGCAAGTTTGCAAGATTGCAACATAGGTGGTTTCCAATGATGTCATAATGACATCATAATGATATCATCACTGTGAGATTCAATTGGACAGTGTTAGGCTATGTTTGTGCATGATGATGTTGTAATATCTATTTAAGGTTAAGGGAATTACTTGTTGTGAAACTATTATAAGGAGATATTGCAATTTAAAATTTTGCCATTAGGGTTGATCTCCAGAGATGATAGATCGGTGGCAGTACCAGTGCTGATATTTTGGATACCACATAGGAGCTTTAAGCTGACTGCCTGCTGTCATTTTTCAAGCCAAAAGAGCTTCAGGTTTTAGAATCAAAAGAATTCCACAACCTTGTTCATAGGTCCTTGGAACATTTATTAATATTGGCAGTTACGGGGCACATGTGGTGCAGTGGATCAGCGCTCGCCTCATAAGCATAAGGTTGTGGGTTCGAGCCCCGCTGTCGCCAATGTGTTGTGCACTTGGGCAAGGCACTTTACCTCTTTCCACCCACGAGTATAAATGGGTACGGTAACACATGATGCTGGGAATGCAAAACAGACTCGCTGTGCAGGAGGAGTGGCGCCCCAAAGCAACATTATATGAGTGAGTCTGGCCCAAACGCCAATGACGGTGAGATGGGCACTCAGCCTGCGGCGCACCATTTGCATTAGGCTTGAAGCGCATTTTCACTATAACTTTCTTTCTTTCCACTGTCCTGTTCCTTGCCAAATCAGTGTTGAAAATAATATGCAGCAAAGTTCACCAAGTGTATCGTGCTTATGCAACAATGAATTGAGGAGGCAGAACCAAATCTGCACAGAGTGTTCCAATAATCATGAATAAGATTTATCCGGACTGCCAGGATACTGGTTTAGTAATGTCAATGGTCAAAAGTAAACTGGTTTCCTGCCACATAGTATACGATTTAAAAAAAGACCTTTTGTACCACCCTGATTTTTTACTCAAAACAAAATAGCGGCCAAAATACAAATACCAAAATGAGATAAAAATACCCGTCATAAAACGAATAGAAAATTTCAAAATTGCAATATGTCTTTGTATCTACAAAGGAAAATGTAAATTCAAGTTGTTTGAGCCCATAACCCAAAGAATTCAAAATGGCTGCCACAATTGCTAAAATGGCTCCCACAATTGCTAAATATAAGTAAACATAACGATAACATTATTCTTTAGAATATGATCGTAATCTTAATGATGCATGATTACATGGTAGTTGTGCTTTTACCATTGAAAGTAGTAGCCATTTGCTACATGAAGAAGGTAGCCATTTAGAATTTTCTAGGATCAGTAGATTATGGAGTTTAGTAATACATGTTTTTAATTATTATAATCATACACCATTGGAGCAACGAACTAACCCCTCCACGGTGCAGTTGAAGTGATACAAAACTGTATATTAACATGCCAACCATCTTGAATTGTTTATTGCCGCCATTTTGAGAAACAATGATAGTCCTATATGTTTTGATATAAACACAATCAAAAATAAGTTCTCCCCTAAAGAACCCCCCATAATTTCAAACCTAGCAAAGGATATAGCTATGGATGTTAGGAAACAGTTTCATGAAAAGTAGCGAAATGTGTGACCTAACGGCTGAATGAGCACAACATGAACAAAAAATTACGCTTTTTCAAAAATAGAAAACAAATCTGTCTTAAATGACTTGTTCGTCATCAGACAATTTGAAGCCACTCCGTTTGTCAATGACTTCTTGGCATCGTCACCTCATGGAGTTCACGAGTCTTGTGGCTCTTTGCTGGGGGGGGGGGGGGGAAAAAAAAAAAAAAAAAAAACCAACATCTGGGCTAAGTAAGCAAGGTTGGTGTTGGTATTAATGTGTGCAGATACAGCTCGCTTCATTATGTCCAGATGTGCAAGCTACTCAGGTGATTTGGCAGGCCACACCATCCTGTGGCCTCACGTGCCAAGAACGCATTCACAACTCTTGCTCGATGTGGGCGGACATTTTCATTCATTAGGTCAAAGTCATCACTATGCTAGCGGAGACTGGTGTGACATGTCGATACTGGATTTCATCCACGTATCTGTTAGTGTCTATTGATCAGGATGAGAGGTGTCTCGGTCGTTGCCTCCCAATACCCCTTAAATGGATGCATTCATCATTTCCTGACCGAGTATGAATTCAAGGGAAAGAAGATATGACATGGTGCAACCTTAGAGGAATTTTAAGGGGACAGTACACCATAAAATAAAAAATCTACATTTTGCATCCTATTTTGATCCCATGTTAGGTCATTAGTACCTGGGTGAAGAATATTCGAAAAATAAAAGGTCAGTGTCAAAGGTCATCTCATTCGCATAAAAATGGGCGGCAATCTTGGATTTGGGGGTACATGTAAATCCCAGGGTTTTTCTCTGTAACCAAATGTAGCAGGGTGTTGAAATTTGGATATGGTGTTCTACTATAGATACTGCAGTGCGCTACAGAGCCCTTTTTTCAGATTTTATAATGTAAATCAAAATTTTTATGCATCAAATATCAATTTTGTGTAATTTTTATCATATGTTTGGAGAGTTTTGAATTTTAAATATTATTTTTTCAATAATAAGGTACAAATGTCAAAAAAGGCTCTGTAGCGCACGAAAGAATGCTATGATTTATAAACACTGAAAGTTTGAGCTTTCTAGTACTTTCCGTTGCTGAAAAAACCCCGGGAAAGTTGTAAAACAGCGCATTCAGGATATCGCTTTTATGATCTAGAAATACTTAATTTGCATATTATGTAAATTATTTTAGATATTAATGCAATTTTGAGAGCAGATTTAGAAAGTACATGGATTTTTCAAAAAAAATGATACCACTTGCAGACTTTAGCTATGTTCCATTAAGAAGTTACGGAATTTTAAAAGGAAAAAATGATAAAAATAGCTGGGTGAAAAACAATAAAAAACAAAAGAAATTTGCACACTACATTTCTTTTGTTTTTTATTGTTTTGAGGCAAGCTTTTGAATCAGTCGGCGAACTAGAATTGACGATAACTTTCGAACCGAATGTCCGATTTGAATGGGATAAAAAAGTATTTTGAAGAGCAAAATGTGCTCTTTAATTTAAGAAATAGTCTTAAAATGGCAGTTCAAGGTGACTCAGGGTGTACTCTACTCTTAAACTGCATTCCATTGCATGTTGCATGAAATCCCTCTTGCGAATTTTGAAACGTACTCCTTTTGTCTTAAAGGTGATCCTCACTGCTAGGACGGCATATTTTAAGTTATATACCAATCGAAAGCTTATGATTTCAGGATGCCAAAAATATCTTTTCCAAAAAATAATCGTGTAATATAGCCGCTATAAACCAAAAACTAAGCCTATATTTCGTTGCGATATTACGTACGTACGCCCAAAAATACGCTCAAGCTTTCCTTCTCTGACCTTGGCAATTCGTGTGACGTAGGCGATTGTGTAAGTCTTGTTGTGCAATGCATCTTCCAATGGAAAGGAACCCCAAATCGCTCCTCTTCTCCTGTGTTGAATTCGCCAATATAGCGATAAATGTTGCTTGAATAGGTTCCTTAATCTCTGTAGATTGGTAATTATAAGTCCCGGCTTCATAAGTGTGCAAGAAATGTGAAAAAATCGCTTGAATTCCCATCGCTTACGATGAATCGTGATGAGTAGCAAGCAGAGCTCAGAACAAAGCTGTGTTTACACGTAAGTGTGAGATTTTGACCAGCACTCATGCTCCTGGAGCATAGGTTGTGGCAACCGTTCCAGAGCGGAGCTATTCATTATATTGAGCGCTGACCACAATAGCAGTAAGGAATCTCGCTACTGCTTCTTTTAAAATATAAAATATTGTCATTATTTTTTCAGGTTAGAGGCAGAGGGTTAGAGGGGAAAATTGTAGGTCAAAAAAATAAGAAAATAAATAGCTGGCCTTTAAGGTTAGTGAGGGAGACCTGCCCCTGGAGCATGTGTGGTGGACAAAAACTATCGCATGCTTAAACGGCTCATCCATTGATTTACGTTACACCCTCTTATGCTAACCGATGGAATTGCATGAGGTATAGGCGCTATCAGGGGGAGTAACGGTGGATATCTTAATCTGCTTTCAGATTAAACTTGCTGTCACAGAGCTATCCTCAGTCCAATTGCACCATGTTTGGGCTCATTATAGAGCCTGATTATTCTACTTTTCAGATATGTTTTACAATTGAGATTTATCCCTTGTTTAATTAGTGAAAAATATGCAAATTTTAACGAAGATAAACCTGGTGGATAAGCGGTAGTGGATAAGCGGTGGTAGTGTAATATGTACAATCTCTATGGGAGAAGTAATAATTTATAAGTATATTTTTGTTGTTAATTACAATACCTAATTAATAACATTTCAGGTAAAACCATATTATTCACTATTAATTGAACATAATGTGGTCAAAAGTTCAAGACAATTTAATTTTTGAGCTACTTCTAATATTTTGTACCCAATATTGAAAATGGTTTAACTGGTGCTCTGAATTGAATTAGAGTGCATTCCAGCTTAAAGTCTGACTCAGAGATTTCAGAATATAATTTTTTAATATATTAATTAAAAATATTCAACTAGAACTAAAGATAGTCACCTAGAATGATCAATTCCAAAGTTTGAGATGAATCGGATTTTTCGTTTTGATGCAGTAAACATTTATGTGTATGTAACAGTGCCATAGGATACTGTGTATAACAAAATTTCCGGATCCGGAATTTTTAAACAAAGATGTGATTTTCTATATGAAGGACTTCGATTTGAGCTTAGCTATTTCACACAGTGATTAGTATATGGACAAGCATTATGTACATGCAAAAAACACAATTTGTTTGAAAATTGAGGGCGCCCTCATCGGGAAATCTCTGAGTCGGCCTTTAAATATCAAGCTCCTTAACCTATGTACTGTTTGGGTTGTCACACACTGGCCATGATGACAATATGCTAAATACGTGTCTGGATTTATGTCTTGATCTAAATTTGGCACACCATATGCATTACATTATGCCAAGTAGACACATCCCTGTTCACATGCATATGAAAATACTTATTTCATATGCATTTAACTGATAAGAGTTGACTGGTATACTCATTTGAAGTCTTACTTTATACATGAAATTTACTGCGCACCATTAGTAGCCATTATAAGGTGTTTGCACACCCTGTATAATGATCTATATTGAACAAAGTTGTTTTTATGTTGTTTTTGGACACTACTGACTGTAAGAAAGAAGAATTGATTCAAACTTTTTAAGAATATTAACAGTAATAGTATAGATTTATTGTAATACAGGCCTCCAGCCTTTCATACATCATCACATTTTAAACAAACATTAATTTATTGAGAACGAGACAATAGCAAACAATTCATGAGGAACATAATTGAGTGCTAGTTAATAACTTTTGATTTCCACTCCCCACTTCTTCTATATAAATAAGAAATAGGGCGCAACAATTTACTCGCCGTCTTATAACCAGGACCATTGGTATACAATTCCATCCCAACTGCCAGCTGGACAGGTGCATGGCAATAAGCCGTCGCGCCATAATTATGATGTAAGAGAAAAGGCGAACGTGGAAGTCAAAAGAATACGATT
Source organism: Ophioderma brevispina (assembly GCA_023653785.1). Lineage (NCBI taxonomy): Eukaryota > Metazoa > Echinodermata > Ophiuroidea > Amphilepidida > Ophiodermatidae > Ophioderma > Ophioderma brevispina. The sequence continues at coordinate 114,172 of JAMKCH010006513.1, read as the reverse complement.
CAAGACCATTATAGGCCTATTCAAACATTCCCTTAATTTCATAGCATGATAAACATATTGCATGAGATTCTTAATTATTTGGTCATTTTCTGATTTCATTAGTCTGACAAATTTACCATAAGTTGGGTTTGTTCTGAAAAAAGGTGGGATATACTATTCATCTTCACATCCGTCAAAGCAAAGATAACAAAACCTTTCACTAGCATCTATGTTATATCTTCTACCCCTTTCAATTTCAAGTACATGGTCTGAACTTCGGAGCTTTGCAAGGTATCTCCTTTGACTATAATTGACACTAAGCAAATACTTTTCAGGGTTCAATAGACATTTAAATTCACGATAGGTTCGTAGTTTGTCCTGCGTACATATATCGGCATACCACTCTTGTTGAGAAATATCTCAAGTAACTTTACCGATCTCATCTAACTGAACCAGCATCAGATAACTTTTCTTTGGATACCTGAAGTTTTCCATGCATAAAAGAAAAAAAAAACACCAAGGAACTGTTTACAGGCTTTATATTGAACTTTTTCTATACATTCATAGCGTTTGAAGCCTATGACCTCAGAGCCATAAAGTAATATTGGTAGAATAAAGGCATCAAAAATCTTAAAATATATTTCATAAGGCATACCAGTGTTCATCATGGCTCGTTTAAGAATATTAAGTGCCTTAGTTGCTTGCTCTGCAAGTGTATTTGCTGCCTTGCCCCAACAGTTACCAGTTGACAAAATAAGCCCTAAATATTTATACGAGGAGGTAACTTCGACTTGTTGACCATCATAAAACCATTTTTCGTGTCTTGTAATAGGACCACCCCCTACGAACAACCACGACCTTGAGTGTTTACTTGTGTTTAACTCTCATGCCCCAACATTGCAAAACTCAAAACGATCGAGATGTTTACGTAGGCCACCAATAGTATCTGCCATTATTACAATATCACAGGTAAAAAAAAGACTTAATTTCGGTAATATCGGGCAAAAGTTGCAATCCATGAACCCGTTGAGTCAATGAGATCTGAGAGAGCGCTAAGAAAAATTGGCAAATTTAAGTGGGCTAATTAAAGCAACCCCCACTGTCCTTATCCCAACTGGGCCATCAAGAAACCAGAAATAAATTACCCTATCTAACGCAACGATTTTTAAGTTAATCGCTCATTTATACTTCTTAGGATCCGTAATCATTTACCGGTTATACTATTAGTTAAGAGTTTACGCAATAGTTTATCCCTGGGTACACTATCAAAAGGCTTGGGGCGAATAACAAATCAGCAATACACTTCCCTTATTTTGACCTAATCTGCGTGAATATGCTATGAAGTGTGAAAATATTATCAAAGGTATTGTATCGCCTTTCGGAATCCCGCTTGGTTTTTTCGGATTTTATCATGCTCATTCACAACACCACCAAATGTAAGTCTCGAGTTAAGAATATAGTGGCGAAAAATTTGTAAGAACATTCACAAAAGTGATCGGTCTGTAATTTGCTGGATCTTTAGATCACCTTTCTTATGAATTGGGACAATGACCCCATTTAACCGCCATTCTTTTCGGAACAATCGCATGTCAAACAAATAATTAAAGATACATTCTAAAATGGGAAGAAGTTGATCAATTGCATTCTTGTAGAACCGCCTGGGATACAAGGGGGTGAAGCCATTCAAAACCAGTCGTCCGTGCGTGGTCGCTGACATTTTGAATATTTCACGGGATAATTATTAGTTTTGGTGCTTGTATACACACATAATGTCAATTGATACAAACCATCCGCCAAAATATCATGTTGGATGTTGGTGCTATTTGTGGTTTACATTTTGTCCTACTCAGGGCCACACAACGAATGAAATGACACACATCAGTGTCTTGATTTAAATAAACCGCCTCAATGAATACATCTTTTCACTAAGCGCGCATTGCATTATGAAGAAAAACAGTATCTGAGCACAATGCTCCATGTACACTATGATTACACCTGGCCCCTCTAACACTACATTATTGTATCACTACCGATTAGGGGATATGCAAGACGGCACCCCAGTATGTGGAGCTCCGGAGGCAGCCATTGCTTTCTATTGTTGGCACTCTAGGTTTTCTTTGTTGTCGGCAAACATGCGAGACGGTGAATTTTTTTTTTCTAAAGTTACGTAACTTTTTTGCCTCTCATCCAAGGGGGTGAAACGCATTCCAAAACCATCGTCCGTGCTGGGCGCTGACATTTTGAAATTGGCACGGAATAATTATCAGTTGGGTGCTTGTATACACACATAATTTCAATTCCCCCGATACAACAACCGCCAACTCTCAGTTGTTTTGGTGTTGGGTGCATTGGGTGGTTAATTTTGTCCGACCCAATTGCCACACAACGAATGAAATGGACACATCATCGTCTTGATTTAAATAACCGCCTCAATGAATACATCTTTTCACTTAGCGCGCATTGCATTATGAGAACAAAGAGTATATGAGCACATGACCGGTACACTATTATTACACCTGCCACCTCTAACACATACATTATTTGATCACTATCCCCAGCCGATTAGTGTATATGAAAGCGGCACCCACAGTATGTGGAAGAAGCGGAGGCACCTTGCTTTCTATTGTTGGTACTCTAGGTTTTCTTTGTGGTCGGCAAACATGCGAGACGGTGATTTCTAAAGATTCGTATTTTTGGCCTCTCTATCTATATAGACCATCTTTTCCTCTATCTATATAGAACCCTTTGATTTAAATCCTCTTCTATGCCTCTGTGATCTTCCTCACGTGGCAGCTGATTAAGGTGGCAGCTGATTAACTGTGATTGGTCATCAGTCCTATTTCCCACGGTGTCAATACTGCGTTGGAATAATTTCAAACTCGTCTTGAACACCGTTCTTGATAAGGTTTGCACCCAAACGTGTCATCCGTATTAAACAGCGTACTGAGCCCTTGATGACATCAAGCATATTAGAACATGATCAGGACCAGAGACAATCTCCGTTATCGGCTGGATAAAGGATTCTCTGATGTCTACACCGATACACCACTTACGTAATTTACTCAGAGGTAAATAAAAAAGCTACAGCCTCTTATTTCAATCTAACTAGATGAAGTCAGGGTGACCCCCAAAAAATTATGGCAGCACCTGAGAAGTCTTGGTTATAGTTCTTAATCGGCAAGCAAAGGTAAAATTGTTCTCATGTTAACGTGAGCTTTTGTCATGATACTCGATCTATTTGTGACTATATCAACTCATTTTTTCAACAATTGCTCACACATTGGTCAGTAAACTTCCTTTCCAAGTGTTTCTGGATCAGTGACTGGTCTTTCGTTGGGTTCTACAAAAATAAAGGAGTTATTCCCGTGGCTTATTATCCAACCAGTTACGAGGAATTCATTTTATACGAGTATCAGGTTTGAATGTACACAAAGGCTCCGGCTCGATGAAATTGCTTCCTAGATTCCTGAAAGATGGAGCTTACCAACTCACTCCTTTGGTTAACCCATCGTGAACTTATCGAAGTCACCAGCACTGTTCCGGATGATATGAAATCTGTCAAAGTTTCATCCCTTTGTTTAAAAAGAAAAGCAGGCTTGATGTAGGGAATTTACCGCCCGCGGTTAGCATTTTTGAGTTGTGTTTCTAAATTTTAGAAAAAGTGTTTTACCTTCAGGTTGAGGATTATCTTAGTTCTGCAAATTTACTTTATAATACCGAATCCGATTTCGTTCAGGTATTCCCATTGAAACATGTCTGATTTTTCTTACAGATTATATCAGAAATTCCCATGGGTAAATTTGTGGGCTGCTTTTTTGCTTGACGTTGGCAAATAAGCTTTTGAAAGCGTGAACCATCAAATCCTTTGTCAAAAACTTGAGGCTTTGGGAATGACCAAGTTGGTTCAAATCCTATTTATCATCCAACAGACAGCAGCTGGTGTGCATTGATGGTGTTAATTCCAGTCTCAGACAGCTTTCTCCTTTGTGGCGTGCCCACAAGGGACTTGTTGGTCCCACTGATCTACTTATTTTATGAGTGACATGGAAACTTCGGTGCACAACAAGCTGCTTCTGTATGCGGACGATAGTGTATTATTTCATCTCCATAGATCCCCGAGGGTCATTCTCGTAGTCTAGTTCAGATTTAGATCATGCAACAAGTGGGCTATATCCAATAAGCATCACTTCTGTTGGGAAGACCGAATCATTTATTTGGGAACGCAAACAAACTTGGTCGTATTACGGACTTTCCTTCTTTCTTACAATGATCAATATCAAGCCCAGATTCAATCAAATATTTGGGTGTTACACACTTGACCATACCCTGATCTGAGAACACTATGGTAAAATTCTGTCATAAACAAAGTTAGAGGAAAACGGTCAATATCTCGTTATAGACACTCCCCGTACCTCAATCAGAAATTACGGAAGAATTCTGTGTCTCATCTCTTTACAATGTCATATCTATTCTTGCTGCACTTCCTGGTAATTTCCGGTCTCAACATATCCCATCATCGCAAATTAGCAAGGTTCTCTCCAAAATAGGAAATGGCTCGTTTTGTACTCAATTTGTCTCCCCTAGAACAATTGGTCAGTTACGTTAGATTCAAATTAAACTGTTGAATATTCGAGACAGAGTCAAACAATTGCGCCTCAATCATATGATTCAATGTCTTTCATTCAAAGGGTCCCATTTATTTACAACATTTTTTGTTATACCAGATATCAATACTCATAATTATCGCACAAGAGCTATTTCTTCCATTTTCCCATCTCCCCAGAGTTTATGGTCTGCTTCCAAGTCTTTTTTTTTCTATCATGGTACCCTTGACTGGAACTCATTACCAGATATCATCAGTCCATTGACCACAAGAACTCCTTTAAATACCAGGTCAAGATCATCTGTCTAGCTATGGCAATTGGAACCAAGAAGGGCTGAATATTTCTAAGCTTTAATCTCCCTGGCGTCCCTCTCCTCTTTCGTAATTTTTAGCTTATCACCTTTCCTGCAGGCACTATAGTTTTTGTTTGGGACCCACCCACTGGAAATACGTTGGCATATTCAGCCAACTTTATGGGCTTATCCTGGCTTATCGACTTGGTTTTCTGTTGTTTGTGTGATACTGATTAACGTCTCATTAGTACTTGCTATTTTTGTATTGTTTGTCCGATTTATGTCCGAAAAAGAAGAAAAATAAAATAAGTTATCAGCTGTTGCCCAAATTACTTTTGTGAAGTGATCAAACCAGTCATCCTACGCAATTTTACATCATACGAGTTAGACTTTTTCATAACATGTTTTACAATCGACCAAATTTTCTGAATCGTTTTTTACTCCTAGCCATAAATAATCCATTTGGGATCTTTTTCCATGATAATGAATTTTTTCTTATTCCTACCTAGCTTTTCTGTATGATTTCTTACATTCACAATAATTAATCCAATGTCTCGGCCATTAATTTCTACGAAAAAGACGTAATAAAGATCATTTTTTTAACCTTCATTCTGTAACACTCATCGTCAAAAACCAAGTACTTTTCTGAATGAAATTTGTATTTTCATTCACTAACATATGACCCCCAGCGGATTGGAGGGCTTGTGTGACCAGTTCAATTGATTGCATTATTTATATCAATGTTTACCATGTCCATTGCTCCTGTGATAGTTTCTTTAAAGCAATCACTCTGAATATTTTCACCAAAGGCACTTGAACCGCTGGTTGACCATTTGTGCCGTTTGTATGTATCATTTTTACCTGGTTTTATCACATTTTGAGAAAATTCACTTATTACTTTTTAATGACCATATAAGTGGCATATGACTAGATTCCGTTTTTAAGTCTACTGTGAAATTGACAACATCATCAAATATATCAGTAGAAGATATCACATAGTCGACAACACTTGCCCCAGTAGGGCCAACATAAGTATATTCACCCATTTTGTCATTTCCTGATCTACCGTTCTGAAAATGAATGCTGAACAACTTACAAAGAGAAAGTAGTTGACGACCCCATGTATTAATGACCTTATCACATCACTATCATAGATGACGTCACTTTCTGCAATATTATGGTCAGTGTTATTATGCAAAATAAAATCATTTTCACGTGCAGTGCGAGCATTTAAATCCCCACAAATAATCAATTTAGCTTCTGCATATTGAGGTCTGTCAAGGTATTTTCAAGAGTGCTAATTGTGGTATGAGAATTTATTTTATGACGTTTTGAATTTGCAGGTGGAATATAGACTGTGATAAAGATGACATCATCCTGAAAACCAAAGAAGTTCTTTTTAAAACGCAAGCAATAGTTTCTTCTTGAGTTACTCTTAACAATTCAACACCACCTACAATATTATTTTTGACAAACACTGCAATACCAACAGACGCTACCAAATCTGCCTTTCTTACCTGTACAGCTATACATAACATAATTGGAAATATATCATGGAATTCATTTGATTTCTTAGACCAAGTTTCAACAAAGAAATGACATCACACTTCATACAATAGTTAAACAAATCTGAATTAATAATTTAGTAGAAAGACCATCAACATTCCACACAATAAAATTCAAGAATTGTTCAACAAAGCTCTCTTGTTTACATTTCAGTCTAGGGCTTTGGCCACGTCCCTAGGAAGATACAATTTCTTTGGCGTCTTCATCGTAAGTGAAAGCTGATTTATGGCCAGCATGATCAGTGACCAAAAGTTTTTTGTACCTCACTTGCGCTTTCTGTACATCATTCTTTATTTCATTTCGCCGATCACGAAGAATATTCTGGATACGTCGCGTGTTTTTGCTATAGTCTTCTTGAAGAAATACATTTGAACCCTTTAACTTGTATGCATTTTTCATAACCAGTTCCTTATCTTTATATTTACTGAACATGACAACAGTATGCTTAGGGCCTACTCTTCCACCGCGGACGCGATGCGCACGTTCAATGTCAATGTTTTCATTATTAATACCCATTGTGTCAGTCAAAATGCTTCTGACCACCTTCTCAGTTATGTCCCATGTTTCGTTTTTGTCTTCCGGTACTCCTGTGAATAAAACATTGTTTCTTCTGCTACGGTCTTCTAGTTCATCCATACGTCGCTGCATTCGGCGGGAGTTTTCCTCAGCCTCGTTAAGACCTTGTTTCAAGTCCCCTATTTGTTTTTTTTTTTTTTTTTTTTTTTTTTTTTTTTTTTTTTTTTTTTTTTTTTTTTTTTTTTTTTTTTTTTTTTTTTTTTTTTTTTTTGAATAACTTGTTGCCCTGTAAGTTTTGAGGGTTCTTTCAAGGGGAACTTATTTTTGATTTTGTGTTTAGTAGCTCAAATAATAAGTTATCAATCCATCACTTACATCACGATAATAACCTTTAAAAGAATAAGCTAAAGGTAATTCATAAATGTATTGAGCGTTTCCGGCGGCCATTTTGAATTCTTTCGATCATTTGAAATTTTACTTTGTCAAGAGCAAAGATATTTTACTTTGTCAAAAGCAAAGAGCTACGTGTTTGCAAGTTAAAATAGGAAATTCAGATTTTTGTGGGCGTGTTACAACGGAAATATACGTTTTTAGGCAATTTTTAGTCAGAATTGTTATTTTGGCTGCCAGTTTGTTTTTTTAGCTAAAAATAAGGGTGGCTCAAGAACGTAAGTTTCAAGAATATAGTTTACGCAACATAAATACCTAGTGAGTATGTGGCACGAAGGTAGTTTAGTTATGAAATGGGGTACATCTGTCTAAATGATTGTGAAAGGTAGTAGCATCTCATCAACATTCTTTTGTTTAGAACAACTAAATTCTCCCGAGTCTCCAAATGATTGCAAACACCAATAGAAGGAGGTGTAGCATGCATCAAAAAACGAATCAATCGACAGAAAATAAAGAATAACTTAAATAATCATTTTGAGGCTAACTTATTATGTAATTTACATGCATTTGTCTTCATCGTCTATTTTTATCAAGAAAAATGACGGACTATTTATTGGAACCATTAATTGGAACACATATCCTACAAATTTCCCTCTACGCCATCGATATACTTACAATTTATACAGATTCCCCAGTCCTTCCCATGCTGACTCCGCTATATCCATGATTGGATTGTCGTATAACGATCTGGGAAAAATAAAAAAAAATCTGCTTTCTGTACGATAGACAGACAACCCATAAAACCCATATAACGTTTAACCCCAACCACTACTCTGGACCCACATCTGAAATAATAAACAATAAATAACAACAAACATTTATAATGCCCCTTTTACTGGAAGTTACAAAGCGCAGAGTGAAAAGAAAAAAAAACATAAAAGAAGTTCACAAAATGAGGCAAACAATAAATCATTGTTTAGTGAAGAGGCGTGTCTTCAGAAGCTTTTTGAAGGAGGCAACAGAGTTAGCGTTCTTGACACTACTAGGAAGAGAGTTCCATAAAGTTGGTGAAATTGAAGCGAAGGCACGGTCACCAGCTCCTGATCTAGTGCGGGGAACAGTCAATAGGCGCTGAGATGCTGATATGAGATTGCGAGATGGAATGTAAAGCGCAAGACGATCGTAGGGATTCACTCCAGTAAATAACAGTAGAAACAGAGGTAAGTCCAGCCCCTGCTGCAAATGATGGTGTTTTTTTTGCGGACCTCGCCTAAGTGTACCCTAAAATCTGTGAGAAATGGTGATATCTGGGTTGCAAATCATGGTTGCTATCAATATTAAGTATAAAATCTGTAAGAATATCAAAAAAAAGGTTGACATTGATACGTTATTTTCATCCGACAAACCAATTTTAACCGTATCCTTACAGGGAACACCTGCCTGAAAAAAGTGCTCTGACCTCCAGGGTCCACGGTGCATGCTAGTCTTCACGGTCACGGGATAACCACCCTAATTTCATGATTGATCGGGTAGGAGATATGATGATCTTCAAGCAGAATGTTAGCTTTAAGGTCTGAGATGTTCGATTGATGAGAAAATGACGTTTTCATCCCGCCCATTTTGTACAGGAATGAATGGGACTCTTATTTACCGGTGTGAAACCATATATATGACGGAGATTTCAGAAGGAGTGCCTTGAAGACACAAAGGACAAAGGCAGCCAGTGAAGCTCCTCCATAGTGGAGATACACTACTTGGCATTTGAAATCCCTTTAAGAGAATTACAATAGTCTAAACGCGATAGAATCGGCGATCTGGCAATGGCATGACATGTATCCTGGTCAATGTAACGACGGATCTTCCAGATATTTCTAAGGGGTCGTCTCCAAATTGCCCCCGTTAACTTTAATGGGTGCTCAAAGTGGCCCCATTGATTTTTCAACGGAGCCACTTTGAATTTTAATGGGGAGTCAAAGTGGGCTTAAACACAATTTAACGGACCACAATCTCATGTTAAAGTGAGGCAATTCCCAGTGAGTGGGTGGGATAATCACCTACCAATTGATTCAATTACCCTTTGCTGACCTCACAATGTAAGTTACTCCCTGCAGGTGGTTGGTTACAGTTGTCAGTGGCAGTTTGTGGAGTCAAGAACTGCTACACTGTTATAGTAAATTTTGTTATGGCTCTGTGTTAGGATAATCATTTATTATTTACTTTTTATATCATTCGTTAACAAAATGTATGCGTATAATTCTAATCTACAGGTATTTAACTACGATGTTGTACTACAATAGGATTTTGTACTACAATAGGTTGTTGTACTATTATATTATTTAGCAAGGAGTTGGATTACTTGTAAAATGGGGTAGTATAGTTTTTACAATATTACCTAACATCAATTAAAAATGTATATCACACAGACTAACAACACTATGAACTCCTCAACTCCTTTGGCAAAGTAATGCTTATACACTCACATCAGCTATATACAGTGCCCTTTTTTGTCCACAAAATGATGGTCTTATTTCTAGGGTAGTTCCGAAAACCATAATTAATAAGAAATCATTCTTGAAGTTGACCCTATTCTACGGACATCTTGAGTTCTCTATTTTAATGCAAAGGACACATCAAATTGGATGACAAAAACATGTGTCTCACTATATTAAAGTTAGTGATTTTGTTTTGATTTGCTTGCCTTTAGTGGTAACCTTTTTCACTTGAATATACAACTCAAGGGTTGCCATTTCCATCATCTATCATTTTGCATTACTATTTAACACATAATTCCATTAAGATACTTATAAAAAATGGGCCTTGATGATACTTTCCCTCAGTTAAATGATACAAACATTAAATCTACAGTAGCAAAAGAAAATAACTCACTAAGAAATTAGTATAGACCTGTATTTTATTCTCATGGTTATGTGTTCTCCATTTCCATATTTGCTTCTCAATCAGCTACCTTAAACACACAAAGTAGTTTGGAATGCATACATAAAAGCTTACAAGGTAGTAATAGGCTTACACTATTTATTATAAGTGATATAATGTCTTACTGAATATTTAGCATCAGGGAATATCTCGAGTTAGATACAACTTGTAAATTTGTAAGAACTTGAGATTGTTAAGTATAAGATTAATTTAAAAATGGAGTCATTAAAACTTTTTTCACGTGTCTACTTTTTATAATTGCGGTTTTCCAATTCAGTTTGTATTTCAAGATAAGATGCACTATTAGATAGGGATGCAATATAATTTCTAATTTCATTCAACTTTGTTTTATTCTCGCAAGTCTCAAGAATCGATTTGATTTTCACTTTAAAAAAATAGGTTTCAAATGTTTGGAAAAAATGTAGCGCACAAACATTTTGTATTAAAACTTTTTCTTAGAAATAGAACTTTCATTTTTTTAGTTGAAACATGGAGAAATTGAAATGATTGATATTTGGTCTATTGATTAAAAAGCTATATCATCAAAATCAACATGAAACTACACGTATAATCATCCTGGTCATCTTCACCTAAGGCCCATGAACTTGACCCTAGGTTACTATGAAATAGCCTGACATTAATTGCAGTATAGCATGTCTGTCATCCCAACCTGCTAATATTAATATTTATTGCTTAAGTCTGGATTTGTTATCCAAGCAATGCCACGAGAGGCTCTCCCATCAGGTCATTAACCTAGAGAACTGTGAAAACAATGTAATTAATATGAGTTGTTTCACATGTACATGAAACATGACCATGTTCTTATTTATTTCTATCAGGAAATTATTCCAAATGCTTTTTAATAACAGTGCATATATTGTTTATTTGCTGAGGACACTTGTATTCCAAGTTGGTGCTCGTGTACAGATATCAAAATCATCGAAAATACAAAATTAGGGTATTTTACCTTGTATAAGGTGTAATATTTTGAATACTTGGGGACTTAGGCTTCACATAAAAAGGCCTTTCTTCCCGATTTTTCTCCTGATTTCCATAAGGTAGTTTTTCCGGTTGATTTTAATAAATATCTGAATTTAAGAAATCCCGGCAGTATGCAATAACACTTGCAAGACAACGCCTATTTCGAGGTCATCTCTACTATGCGTGATAATTTACACAATCACATGACTATGATGTGATGTGAAATAGAATGGAGTAATAGAGGTAGGCCTATAGCACAAAACGTGTGGCAAGAATTCAACTGAAAGCTATCATTTGTTCTTTCAGTTCCGCCCTATTAGTATTGTCCTATCAAATAAGAAACCTAATTTACATGGTATAGGCCTGATCATGCTTTCTGTGAGGAATACCGCTAGTATTTATTATTGTTGATGGTTTTAATTGATAACAAAATGTTTATAGACCTATTTTTTTTTTAAGAAAGTACATTTTTAGCTAATAATCCCAAAATAATAAATGACTTGAAACATGAATAACCACGGCTAGTTAAAGTAACACTACCAATAAACAAAGTATGGGGAAAAGAAGACCACTTGCGGCCAGTTACTACCCTGCTAGCGTATGATTGAAAATTGTTCTGTTCATTATGGTAATTTCTTCTCTTGGTAAGTGCATTAAATCTATTTGTAATTTAATTAACAATAATGAAGTGTGGGATAAACCCAACATTCTTTCCAAATCATCAGTCAATGACTTAGTTACAACTTCTTTGAAATCAAAATATGATATGGAATGGGTATTCTCATATTTCTACCAAAAATTACACGTTCATTTAATCATAGAATTATTTTCACTTCTTAATCGTATTCAACGATCTACTTTTTGCAAACTTCGTATTAGTGCACACAATTTAATGATCAAAAAGCGTCGTTATTCTTACACTAAAATCCCCCTGAAACCAGGATTTGTACTATTTGTGACTTACAAGAACAGAAATGAATACCATTTCATAATGAATGTAAAGCTTATACTCCTCAGCGTAAGGAGCTTTTATCTTATATTAATGATGCTTATAACACTGAAATTTCTCTGATTATGATTATTTCTTAAAATAATGACTGTCAGCGATTTTGACAGTTTAAAAGTGGTATCTAATTTTATTTTTTCTGCTTTTAATAGTCGTTCTAATACTGTGTAGTTATTTACATGTAACATGTGTGCTATTGTTTCATTGATCATACCTATATGTTGGGTGAATATCAATAAATGTGGCCTTGTGGTCATACTAAACAGTAAACTGTAACTGTATGATCAAATCAAAGAGCCCCAACTATGACTGGACAGTGCTTATTGAAGTTATAACATAACTGTCATATAGATGAACATGAAACATGGGCATTGCACATAGAACTGTGACTATAAATGCAGCTGTTTTGTTACTATAGCACGCACACACACACACACACACCACCACCACCACACACATACCCCGACACATACCCACACATGCACCCTAGCGCGCACACACACCCACCACACGTACGACATTCACCAATACAAATTACAAAATGGAAATAGACTTTCTAAATACTACTACTAACAAACATAATAAAAATTATGTTAACATTATATAACATTACAAAATTGGCTACAACAGAAAGTATGTCATAGTCAATCTGCGTATATATAATCACAGATCTAAACTCCTGCTGGATTAGAAGTATGCCTCTGCCTGTTCCTGTATTTGATAGAGTTTATTATCTGGCACTGGTGGGTAAAGTGCAACTCATTAAATATAATTTTAAAGGGCCTTAGCATCTGTCATCGGAGTATTTAAGTTGATCTCTCACATAGGTAATAAAGACCAAGCAGTGGTTAGAGATTGACCTTCAGGGTTAATACCTCTGAGCCTAGTTTAAAGTGGGCTAAGTGGGCTGGCAAAGGGGAGCGTAACAGAATTTAATGGGTGGATAATGGGTGCCTCATTAAATTTCAACGGAGCCTATACATAAAGTGCCCCAGTGAGCACCCATTAAAGTTAACGGGGCAATTTGGAGACAACCCCTAAGATGCATGTTAATTGTTTGGGAGAGTTTCAAGAGATGAGTAGACATGTCCATTCTGTTGTCAAATTGAACTTCGAGATTGCGAACTGTGGTAGCAGTAGGAATTTGAGTGTCATTGATTGTGAATGTAAGAATTTGAAGTCTTTGTAATATTAGGTGAGGCAACCACCAAGAGCACAGCTTCAATCTGTTGGTTATCATTTTTTCCACGTTTGAATGTCTTTCACACACGTAGATAACCTAAAAAGTGCGCATCATGGGTATTTTGTCCACGGCGTCCATGGGTATTTTGGGATCAAACCTGTAGCAGACTTGTATGTCATCGGCATACATATGGTAAAGCAACCATGCTTTCGAAGAATGTCATAATTGGAGTTGTATATAAAGTGAAAGATGGAGGCCCAATTACAGATCCTTGGGGTGCGCCATCAAGATGTAAAGTGTAAGAATCGGCTCCGGAAACACTTACATGGTTAGTTCTACTTTCAAAGTAAGTGGCAAACCACTGCAGAGCTTTACCTGAAACACCAAAAACGTTCTTCAAGCCTGCGTAGCAGTAACTTATGGTTTAACGTATCAAACGCAGCAGAAAGATCAAGTAGAACAAGGAAAACGGCTTTCTGTTGGAGCAGTTTCTGTGCTATATTGGGATCTGTAAGCTGCCTGTTGCGGCTCAAAAAGATTATGTCGTTCCACATATTCACATGGTCGTCCCTGCCGTAGTCAAGCATCTGTGAGATACTGACTTTGGTGACGTCTCGAACGCTTGGGTTTGATGGTGAGTCCTTTGTCGTTCATGATGTCAAGACTCTGCCTGATGATGATTGTTTACTGTATGTCATTGTTTGCTTGCCTTGTCCTTGTATGTCTGTTGCATATGTTTTTGTCTTTAAGTTATAATTCATATGTAAGTTTATTTGAAGATGTCACTGCACCCTCACGCTCTGCGTTTAGCAGTGACCTCATTCATCACTCTAGCATTTTACACAGCTTTGTGTATATACTTCAGTTGTCACTTGCAGTGTCAATATAATTGAAGAGTGTAGTATAAGAAGTCCCTAAGTGTTCAAAAATAGTTCTACAACATCAATGGTTCAATTTCATAAATATTACTTCAGGTCATAAACCTTTCCGTTTTCAACTCATCTTTGACATAAGTTAAAACAACATACAACATTGTATTTTTCGCAACTTTTAAAATTAAAAACCTTAAAGTGTACTAACAGGCTAATTTTTAATTTAAGTACGTTTTAAAAGATGTCTTTGCGGTCTGAAAGATCTACTGCAATATAGATTGCAGAATAAATGTTGCCCATGGAGGTCGCCGTGTTCGGCATTGGTGACGTCACTCGGCATTGGTGACGTTGTATGACTTTGTAAGTCAATAGATAAAAACAGGTGTCTAAGGAATGTCGAGGGTACCCCTGGTCAGAAAATCGGATTATATAGTGTGTCCAGTAGAAAAGCAGTAACGATCGATTAAAAACTGGGGCAGATTCTTGAACGGAATATAGCTGAAAAGGTTTGGTTATGGCATTTATTTGTCCTTCACTGGCTACTTATTTCAAGACACACTGTGTACTATATATCATCATGATTTCAATTGTTCTCGTGGGTCGATCAAAATGGCTTCAATCATATGGAAGATATTATAAACATTTTACAAGAGGGAGGTGGCAGTTTGTGGCAATTTCTGGAACAGAAAAGCAAGGTGTTCACATCCCTGACACAATTTACAGTGTATCTAGCATGTTTTGCGACACAATTCAAAAGCATTCAGACCGGGATTCAGGCATTGCACTTTAGGCTTGTAGTAAGATATTGATCTGGCAAGTGAAAGATGGATTTTCAAGTTTGGTAAATGCTGGTAGTAATGTCAGCATCCTTGTTCCAGAAATTGCCACAAACTGCCACCCCTTCCCTGGAACTCTTCTTGTTTTTACTGTTTTTACAGAATGTAAACATCCAAATTGTTTTCAAACTCGTGGAAGTGATGTCAGTAAGGGTCATTTCATTATGTCATTTTTTTTAATGCCATTATATCCCTTTAATAAGAAGACATTAACTTACAGTGCCCGGAGGTCTGTCAAGTCCGAAAACGATGCATTACTAAAACTGCTGATCTTATTTCCTTCCAGAGCTCTGATTATACAAACATAGAAATATATTTTATTAAGCAATAACATACTGTTGACCCCAGGCATCTACCACTTTCTTACAATATATCTCATTGGCTCATTAAATGATACAACATGAGATAACGTCTGAGTAACCAAGCAAAATAGACCTTCTATGTATCTGTACAAACCTTTAAGCCTTACTTACGATGTCTCTGATTGGCTGAATATATAAAAAAAAAAAAACAATAATACTGGTAATAACACACATGGTAATTTTGGTCAAATATGAACATCTCAACCACTGGGTAACCAATTTGTGTCACAATCAATGGAATTTTACCCAACAGTTGAGTTATTCATAGTTTGTCCAACGTTGGTTAAATATTGCCACATAGTGTTTTAACAGTGTGCGAATACCATTGATATTTGAAGATTCCTTAAAGTATTGAAAACAAGATAAACCATTTTCCTCTTATGTTGAACCAAAATCGTTTGACCATATCTCAACACTGCAAACAAAAACCCTTGTTGGGGGTGTCAGAAAACGACAGCTTAATTAAGTTTCTGGGGCACCCGGGACAGGCGTCTGTGTGCATAGGCAAACGTCTGTGCAAACATAACGTACCAATCAAACTGTATGTTGTCATCGTAAGGGGGGAATTGTATTGTAAAGCCTAAATAATTTGTAGAAATATTAACTGTCAATCAAACCCTCTTTTTAAACACAACATAAAAACCGTGGTATCACTATTGGTTGACGGCAATGCATGTACACGCGGTGCCTTTACTGTAAAATTCCGCCAATGTCATCTTCATTTTCCAATCAGCACTCAGAAGAGTTACAGAAGATTTATCACGGATAATAAAGAAAAACAGCAAAGTAAAGGGGAACGCGAAAATTTTCGCTCAAAAAAGTTGAATTCCTCCATTTCCCCCTCTGGCGTAGAAAAGGACCGCTCTTAACCATAATCTCCTTTTACACCGGGTTATGAGGACAGGGGTATATAAATTGTGGACGTGGATGTCAGTATACATTTTGAAAGATTTCTGGTTAATGATTATTCAACAGGCAATTCATGGAACATCTGAAATATTTTTCAGCTGCATGGATAATAACAATGGCTCTGCAGTTCCAGATGAAAAAGGAATCTGAAATGCTTGGTCCTCTGCATCAATAGCCCCATTATTTGCTGGAGTCAATGAATCATGATGTACATCCATTAGTCACTGTTATTCAGGGCAAAAATTTAGATGACATTTAATTCATTTTCTAGAAAATGTGCACATACTAGGACGTGAAAACACACATAGAATTGAATTCTATCATTTTAATAGAAAAAATATTTCGCAAGAATTATGTACTTCCCAGGGATGCGCCACCTTGGTCCTTATCTGAACATCTTTTTTGCTCTGTCCTCATGGCCTACAGGTACAAGTCAAACAGCAGGTCACGCTCTGTACCTGCTAAAGTCAAGATTTCTTTGCTGGTAATATCTCAGGCAAGAGAAATTAGGAAATAAGGCCATTGCCTTAGTAGTATACCAGAAAATGTTCATTCCTTAATTAGTTACATGATCATTTTAAATGCATTTTAAGAATATAGGCCTATATATAATTACAATATATGACGTACTGACTAAAAACTTGACCGTTTACAAGAAATTTTGAAAAAACAAATAACATTGGCAAACTGCTGATATTTAGCTTCCTATGGGAACAATAACTGGTGTCCAACGCTTTCTAATGATACAAACTGAAAATGTAAAATAATAACAAATATAATAATTACGTCAGTGTTTTACGACCGCATGTTCTACTGTACAGTATATCCCGCGTCCCTTGTGCTCATTTATGTCCATGCCAATAACAAAGGCAATATTGAATAACATCCTAGCTTCCATTGTAAGGCAAATGGCCCAACCATTTTGCAATAGAATTGTGCGCATTTCGGCTTAGATCGTTTGTTTGGAGTGTTCCTTTGGTCATTGATTTCAATGGATTAGGGAAGAAAATGCTGTAAAGTTTGTTTAATACATATTTATAAACTGTCAAATTTCTCGAGCAAGATAAAAGGCTCAGGTAAGTGATCTTTCTGGGAACAAAAAGGCCGACCGACTGACGAGTGGCCGACATACTTGTTTCAGTGACAAAATAATATACTCACAGAATAGTTAGTTTTGACAATCCTTTGAAGGACTCTCTGTCGATATCTGTAATTCCATTTCCGTTTAGGACCCTAAAGAGTAAAAGATGTCGTGCATAATTATTATATTAGTAGTGTGAGGTTTTAGAATTTACTCTCGTTATCTTTGAAAACAAAGTCGTGCATAAAATCAGTTCACACGATATATTGTGGGAGAGTGTGGCCTAGCTGGTTAGGGTGCTTCCCTGTGGCGCAAATTTATCAAAATTCTCGGGTTCGAATCCCAGTGGGAACTTGCTGGGATTAAACCGGGTACTCAATTCCGGATTTGTTCTGTATATAACAGTTATTGATTAAAATTAAATACCGAATACCACTCTCCCCCACTCCTCCTGGTTCACTTGGTATTGGGCAAATGAATCATGAAAGCATCCCGTCCGTCGGAGGGGACGTTAAGCCGTCGGTCCCGTGTACAGAGAGTCATAACTGTACATGTAAATCACAGCAAGTTTTAAATAAGAGTAAGGTGAAAACCCTTGACTGTTCCCAATCCGACCAGCCTCAAAGCGGGCCATGTTAGAAGCGCCCGTATCATGGATTACACTTGCTCAGCGGAATAAATCCTGACACTACCACAAGCCAATGACTTGTGGATACGCAAAGAAGACAGGATATAATTTATTCATTTTTATCCCGAGCCCATCACATTCGATTAACATCATACAAAAATTAAAGGAAAATAATGTTGTTGTTCACACTTGTGCCGGTGTAAAGAAACTGAGTGTCCCCCATGAGAGAATGTCCTAGCCACCATAGCAACATGTACGGAATAAACCGTGACCTTGTAGACGAGGCCATTTGGGTACAGTGCTGAAACAAATGATGCATACAGCACTCAATGGCGAAGGCAATAGACAGATGCGTGGTAGGACACTCAGTCACACGGACATTGTATTATATGACACTGGCCTTGGGAAAGACGTTACTTGAAAGGTAAGGTACAACATTGCAAGGCTGAGTGTTCCTGTCACAAATACAAAATGTCTAGATCCTCTTTTCTGAAAGTTAAATAATACATTCATCTTGGAGTGGTTCATGGAAAATTCTCTTTGTAACAATTATGATAATTAAACAGCAGTCACTAAAGGCAAGAGATGTTTCTCTGAAATATGATTACCCCTCCGGATGACTGGTGGAGGCCTCCATACTATGACATCATTTAGAACCCCTGCTATTGGTCAAACAATTGAGTAGGCGTTATTATAATTTCTTGTGTGTATATATATATATAGCGATATTGAGGGGCATTTCTATAGAGTTTTCTCAGCATCTAGACTCATGTATATTTATATTTATTGATGTATATTTATGATGACGATAACTTGCAAACGCCATTGAAATGATTAGTGAGAGGTATTAAAGACGCCTCACTAATCTTGTTATTAATGGGAACATCCTGATTATGTTTTGGAGTCATGAACCTGAAAAAAAATGGTTGGCTTTAGTTCGGGGGATGGGGTGCAGAGGAGGTGGCTCCATAGTACTATGGTAGTTTTTTTGGAAATTACACTGTTTTGTAGCGGGGTTAATCCACTAACCCCGACGGATTTTGAAGTCAATAATTTTTTCCTAAATTATCATGATATTACTAAGATCTTTTGAACATAGGTTTAAGAGATGATTTTGCAATGTCACTGGGACCGATTTTTTTTTTTTTTTTTTTTTTTTTTTTTTTTTTTTTTTTTTTTTTTTTTTTTTTTTTTTTTTTTTTTTTTTTTTTTTTTTTTTTTTTTTTTTTTTTTTTCACCCCCCCCCCCCATACACATACACAACGTATACCCGACGTATTGACAGGATCTGGCTCAGATCGCACCACATTTTTTTCAAATTTCCTTTTCAAGACCTGATTTGTCATAGTTGATCGCATGTTTTCGTGATATTAACGTATAGGATTCATTTATGGGTGTGATTTTTTACTATATTCATTGAGGCTTGGCCAACATCGTCTGTCATGGGGTTAATTAAACATGCTACATAAGTTGTCTGTCTTGCATTTATTAGAGAAAATTGAAAACAAAATTCATCTCTGGGCGGCAATAATATAGGTTGCAGGAGCAAAACAAAAGAAATAAAATCAGTGACAGATTTGTTTACTTACAGCATATCCAGATATTTGAATGGCGCGAATTCGGCTGGCTGCAGCGATTGGATGTCTGTCCCCCTCACTTCTCTGTGTGAAAAAGGAACATGTCAATATGTGTACTAGCAATTGATTAGCTTTATAAATTCACACACAATTCATCTGCAAAAATCAAAATTTGTTATACCATACCGCATAGCAACAAACGTACCATAAAAATAACCCACACCCATAATGTGTATATTTTAGGCGACCAATGGCGGATCCAGGATTTGAAAAATGTCAAAATTACCGGGGGGCTCAAAGGCTGTAACTGGTCCAAAATAGCTCAAAATGGGCTGATTTTGTAAGAATTTGCAGAATTACCGGGAGGCGCGCGCCCCCTCCGCCCTTCCCTGGATCCGCGCCTGGCGACAATGGCCCAATCCGTCCGTGCGTAATTTTAAAATGGCTGTACCCATGCTGAACAAGTTTGGAAAAATCGCTGTCCTTTGCTTTTGTGTATATATTGTTTCTGTTTAAATTGTATAGAGAAGTTTCAATGGTAACAATAAAAAGAATACTTAATATCGTAGATCTCAGATAATGATTCAACGGCTGCTGGAAACGGCCGTCCAATATGAAATAGCCGGGAAATAGTACCATGTATGATTGTACGTGTCTACGCTCATCTATTAGTTGTTTTATTGGTTCAGGCAAGTCAAGTTAGAGGTCATTTTCTTAAGGTGGCACTATTTCATCATGGACGGACATAAACTTAGCGTTTCCAGCTCTCCCGTTAAGTACAATCTGGGATCCCAATTCTAATTACAAAATCGCTTATTCTATGATAAATACGCATTTTTAGCAGGTGCAGTTCGCAGGTGCAGTTTCCTAGACAATTACCAACATAACTGTGCAAAAATATCAAATTTTTGAAAATTGGGGGCGCTCTTCAAAAATGTGCTGTTATTGCTTTAAAACACTCAATTAGATAAACAATACACATGAATCAATTGAAAGATAAACAGTATCTTACAATATTCAGGTTGCGTTTGAGATTAAACTTACAATCGTCTTAGAAATGGCATTAGTTCAGCAATCTCAGTCCAATTTCTATCCGAAGCTTCTGATAAATGTTCAATTTTCCTGGATAAATGGTACGAGAATACATACTTTAATGCATTAAATTCCATTTTGAGGGTGGCGATTTGTAGTTTATTTAGATACGCTCTGAGGTCATTTCTCGTCAATTTCGGGTCAAATAATAATTGACACTAAAACGTCGGGTGTATTACATAGTGACGGATGTTGAATTTTTATCATTTTTACGAAATTACGGAATATGGTACTAAATATCAAAGTCTTCAAATATGCCATGTGTCGAAGCTTGCAAGTACTTGATTAATTAATAATCTTAATTACAAATTTGGTAATTTTGATACATATTGAAAACAGAGACTTTACATAGTGACGGATGTTGAACCCTCTGTCATAGAAGTCAATACTTGACAGTGCAGACGATAGCGTACTTGTACGTATACGTACAAGTACGTACATACGTCACCAAATTATAAAGAAATACAAAATAATTTTTAAAAATCCTCTCGGGATTCTCAGTTTTGAGATGAGAAAGGATAAACAATTTCAGAACTGATGCCAAACGCCATTATAAACAAATTCTATGTGTCAAAATTTTTGATTTCATGTGTCGAAATTTAATTATTGAACAAAATGTCACTAATGACGTCATATCAAAAATCCGCACATACATTTTGTTGATAGAAGATTAAAACTTCAGAACTGTCAAAATGAATTGTCCCGGGGTGAAATGTTAAAACCTAATGTATTTTCTTTAAAAAGTTGCATTGCATTGTGGTAAATTATGACGTATGTACGTACTTGTACGTATATGTACTTGTACGCTTTCTTCTGGATTCTGTCTGATATCGAGGACAAGTTAGATCATAATCAGTATGGTAATCGTAAGGGAGTGTCAACATGTCACTACCTGGTCAAACTCATCAACAATTTATGTTCTCATGCCGATATTCCAAGGAGTCAAAGTTCCATTGTTATAACAGATTTTAGCAAGGCTTTTGATTTAATAAACCATAATATTGTAATTAAAGATCTTCTTGACTTAGGCGCACGACTATCAGTGATTTCATGGGTGTGCAGTTTTTTGAACAAAAGATCCCAGTGCGTTCGGTACAAAAACCGGCTTTCTGAATATATCATGCTTAAAGGTGGTTTACCTCAGGGAACAAAATTTGGTCCTTTGGGGTTTCTAGCTAAATTCAACAGTGCTGTGCGCACGGATCTCCCTGAGGGTCGTATCCTGAGTTTTAAATATGTTGATGATATGACTATTGTTGAAAATATCCGCAGTAGTACTAGTAGTAATATGTTTATGCAAACATCCTGAATGAATTTAGTCAATGGGCTAATGACAATGATATGAAACTGAATCCAGATAAGTGTGTTAACATGACTGTGAGTTTCTTGAAAAATCCCCTGCAGGTGCCACGGTTACAAATTTGTTCAAAAGATTTAAAGATCGTCGAAAAAGTAAAAATACTGGGTGTTACTATCAGGTCCGATTTGAAATGGGACAACAATAATTCAGAAGTATATCGCAAAGCAAATAACAAGCTGTACATGTTAAAGTTGCTTAAGAAATTTAAGCTCTCAGTTGATGACTTGTTAACTATTTATAGAGGTATATACGCCCTCTAATTGAATATGCTGTTCCTGTTTGGAATGCTGGTTTAACTGCATATCAAATTCATTTACTTGAAAAAACTCAGAAAAGAGCACTTAGAATAATTTTAGGCTTTGACTACCTCAATTACTCACATGCTCTTGAGCAATGTAATCTTCTTAGTCTTGAAGCTCGCAGGGAAAATATATGCCACAAGTTTGCCCTAGATTTATATAATTCAACGATGTTTAGAGATTGGTTACCAAAACAGGTTAAAGACAAGGTGCAATATTCACTAAGAAATAGTAACGAGCTATTGAAGATCAAGTGCAGAACAAATCGTTATAAAAATAGTGCTATACCCTATTTTGTTGATCTTTTGAATAATTTGACTTTTTAATTAACGTCTTAAACTTTGGGTGGCTGCGCCAAATTTTGTGTTTAGCGAGCAAATTTAGTTATAGGTTATATATTCCATTGTTAATTTAGGATATGAATTATAATATGGGCGTTTCTGTGAATTTTGTTTGTGGGGATGTGAGAAAATTAGTACTCTCCAAATGCAAAAGAGTGAATTTCACTCTTTTGGAGTGACTACAGGGCCCACTCTAAAAAGAGTGAATTTCACAGCTTTCAAAGAATACTTTTTGGGTCAATTTACTCTTGATAATTTAACAAATGATACAATGATATCATTTTGTCAATTATCAAGATCAAATTTGACTGTGATTGTGTGTGAGAGTGAGTGAGTGAGTGAGTGAGTGAGTTTGTATGTATTTCAAAATTGTGTTTGAGAGTGCATGCAAGATACTGGTGAGTTATAGTGCAATCAAATTTGGTGGATTCTATGGCGTGCAATAAAGTTAATAATTCTTTTTTATAACCTTAATTTAAATTTCATGTAGTTATGTTCGCTGATATTTGTATGTTTATATGGTTGTTTTTTAAGGTTGTTTATATAGCTTTTTAATCTGTATCTTTGCTGTAATTTAGCCTTAGGGCTACAAATGCATTGTTTAATAAACCATAAATGAAATGAAATGACTGCTTGATTTCCCACCAGGGCTTTTTAAATACTTCTGTTACTAAATATTCTCATCTTAAATTTATAACTGACACATGCAAAATATGTAATTAGTTTATATATATTTCTATTACTCGAAATTTATATTATATTTACAGTTCAAAGCGGTGAATCTCGGCAATCCACTTAACATCCGTCATTTATAATAAACCAAATTGAGAAGATTCGCGATGACGCACATTGGATTGACGGATGTTCGGAAAACGCCGATTGTTGTATTCCATAATGACGGATGCTGAATAACGCTTAAGTATACGGAAAATTCAACATCCGTCACTATGTCATGAACCTAATTGCCAATTTGCGTAAATTTTGGTGTGACGGATAAGATGAGTGACTTTTCCAATGTATTACATCCATTTTATCAAGTACGAATTCATGAATATTAGCTAAAATAAATTGTCAATTCGTTTTTAATTGGATTTGATCATTTGAATCGTATATGTGGATATTTACCGACTGTTTAGAGTTCGCAATTTTTCAAATGCGATTTGCTCGAAAACAAAAATTCGTATTTCGCTTAACATCCGTCACTATGTAACACATCCGGCAAAAAATAAGAATATAGAAAGAAATAGCGCCATAACAAACTTAAAGTCTCTTTTCCCCATTGAACTAGTGTAACTGCACACACACAAAAAGGTCATCCCAACCACTACCTCCCGTACCCTTCAGCGCACACACAGTCCCACGCTAAGTCTATGAGTGAAAACCCATTCAGGGTAGACCATTTGAAAATTGCCACTACATTACGGATTTTTATCATTAAGAATAGGAAATTGTACCAATCATTGGCAAATTAAATGACTGTTTTAACCAGATAACATTTATATGAAGATGTTATTGTTAACACTGCCATATGGCTTTGGCTTTGTGAGAAAGCTGGACTGGCAAAACCAACGATTAAAGTGAGAATAAGTGTCAGAGTGAGGAAATGAAGTTCCCGCAACAGCCTCCTTCCTTGCAATTGTATACACCCTATATATCCTGGGACTGGAAATGAAGTTGTATGAAAGAAAGGTCCCAGCACATCTAGATTCCAGATATCTAATTCATATTCATGAAGTGATTGGGAAATTTTTTGCCATTACTTGTTAAAAAGCAAGCCGGTCAGAATGACCTCAGAGCTAGCACTGAACTGAGTCTATGCTGGTGTGTGCATTGGCATGTGTGTGAGTGAACCAAGTCAGTACCCCCATTGGGAGTAGTCGCAGCATTGAACTTGGGTTAAATATGTCAGTGGGACTATACGGGCACAGAGTTCACTAGGAGACTCTGTGTGTGGAATAAGTTTGATATGCGGCGTGCTTCTGAAAGCAAAAAACCATTTTAGCCCGGGTAACTCATTCATTGTTCAGACACTGCTTTCCTCGAAAAGTGGACCTTTTCGGTAAAAGGGCCATTCTCCGTTAAAGTGTTCAAGTTTGGTCTCCAAAAGACGAAATATCAACATTAAGGAATTCCTAAAAATCATTGAAAATCGTAAACTTTAATATTCTCAGAACACGGTACAATGCATGGGTGATCTTAAAAATATATCCGATTTTAGTATATTGCCTAACGTTAACACTTAAGTAACGTACTGTCGTAACGTATCTGTCAGGCCTTTTTCTTAGTCGTGCTGTTCTTGATGAAAGTACGTGCTTCACCGACTTAGTCTCTATACGTTATCAGGTATTACCTTCATACTAAAGCATGGTGTGGTATTCGACTTATATCACGCCATATTTCAATAGCGTAGCAGGAGGGAGGTATAACGTATCTGTCGAAGTATGAACGTAACAGGAGGGATTTGACGTTGAAACCATATTTTTATGCAAAACATGTATAATATAACATTGACATCTTCTCGATTTATCACATATTGGAACATAGGTATTCAGTTATTTTTAGCAATTTTGTATCCATTCGAATTATGGTAACGTATCTGTCTGCAATATTGGCGACATGCTCTCAGAGAACTCTTCCGAAACTTTAATAATCCAATATTATCATGTTTTAAACTTAACAATTAGTGCATAATAGTAGAGGTGGGCTATACAGGGGGAGAAAAATGATGCTATTTCAGATCATTTGTCCTCACTCTTATTGATGTATGCTTGATCTCCGAGCATTTTGACACCAATTTAGTCAAAATCGGTCAAAAAATGAGAAGGTGCCGCCCAAAAACGCCATTTAAGGGAGGGGGGTCTGAGGGGGGTCTGAAATTGATAAATTTGGTCAATTACTGTAATTATATATGACATTTTAGCGGTTGGTGTATACACAAGTATTTGAGGTCAAAGAATGTTCCAGCAGTGTCAGATCTACCGCTTTCGTAAAAATGGCGATTTTTGGTCAAATTCAGCTATGACGGCGCTTTTGCCATTAAAAGTAGGCGCGCTTTCTGATTGCAATCATTGAAAACTTGTCCTAAAGGTAATAATTGATAGTATCTACTGCAAAAATTTGAGCTCTTTAAACTAAACGGTTTCGCTGTGGCAGCCAGTTAATTGGAATGCATCATTACACAATTTTGTGCCATAGGGTTGTGTGTGTAGGTCAACGAACTTTTGCACCCGATATTTTCTATAGAGACATTGCCAAATTATAAAATTGGCACCGTGACCAAACAAAAAAGAGCTATGTGCTGAAAATTTATGAATTACTTTAATACGGCTTATCTCAATTCTACATAGAAAAATATCTAAAAATCAGTAAGGTAAGGGCGTGGCCGGCAAAGCACCCTCATGGCTTATTTTACGTAAAATGGCTAATTTTATGAAACGAAAAATCAAAACCTAACGAAATTCATCAAAATCAATTCCTTGACCTCAAAAACATAAAAAGTAACCCTAACATTGCTAAAATATGGCACATAATGCCAGTAAATTGACAAATTTATATTTATCATTTTCAGACCCCACCTCATACCCCCCTCCCTTAATGGCGTTTTTGGGGCGGCACTTTCGCATTTTTTGGCCGATTTTGACAAAATTGGTGTCAAAATGCTCAGGGGTCAAGCTACCTCAAATAAGAGTGAGGACAAAATGATCTTAAACATCATCATTTTAAAGCCCACCCCTAATAATAGAGGCTGATAAAAATGCAATGCAATTTGTGATATGCGCTCTTGTGTAACGAGCAGGGACACATTTTAAAGAACGGATTTGGGCTGGCGACATGACGAAAAGCAAGAATTATGCATATTTAGCCTTAATGCTTGATACTTTCTCATCCGGTTACACCATCTAGTCCGGATCATTTTGAAAACATAAATAACTCCTAATTATAATTTATTTCATAACATTCATTCTTAAAGTGCCAAAAATCAAGCTTAAATGGTGTTGAGTGTGAGCGACACTAAAACGACTTTTTGAACACTTTATCGGAGAATGGACCAAAGTGGACCTAACCCCTCTAAAATGGGCTCTTTTAGGGACCTTTTAAACATTTCATCACCAAAAAATGGACTTTCTTGTAAAATTTATCTAAATTTTGGACCTTTTTATTAAAAAATAAAACAAAAAGTGAACCTTTTCCCCTTTTGTGTTCAGGCATGTATATTTTGTGTATCATACACTCAACCAAAAGTTTAAATTAGACCCACACTGAAAATATGTGATACTCTTGGTTGGTAAACATGAGTAGAAAATAATTTTTATTAAGAGGGTTTGAAGGGATTCGACACTCTAACGAACGAATGCCATCACCAAATATGCCAGAGGCTCTCACACTTCCAACCATGTACTGTGGTCAATTCCCAAATTGGATCTCGGGCAGGGATTCCATTGATCGAATATTACTTACAGAATTTTTACGCTGACACGTGATTCCTCTTTCAAAGTTTTATGAAGTCGGCTCCAGGATGTTGCGTTACAGATAATCAAGTGGGGACAGCATTTGCAACCCCATGGGCAGGTTTTCAGATTTCTCTCTGAAATAGTTGACAAAATAGAATGGAAAATGTTTGAAGAAATTCTGTAGTAAGGCTTTTCCCATTGCTATTCCTTGTAACCTTGGGTTAGTTTCCGAACAGAAATGTATGTTTTATGTTGTGAACTTTACCAGTCGAACAAATTTCAGCATGGCGAATAATCTCTTACACAAGTGCATATTATAACAGAGGCGCGTGTGCTGTTATTTAAAGAGACACAACATGATGCGCGCGTGTGTGTGCCAGAGTTGGCGAAGTATTATGATGAATTTGGTGGATGATTTGAAGTCTACAGATGGTAATTCATCTTAAAAGTCAATTGATCACCTGCCTAGTGTGAAAAGACTTAAGATTTCACACCGGTAAATAACATGAGAAACATGAGAGAAACAATGAGAGATATGGCGAGATCTGGGTTGATAATCATGCTTGCTATCAATATAAATTTTAGTATAAAAATCTGTACGAATATCGGGAAAAAAGAGTGGCATTGATGCCTTTATTTTGATCTGACGTACCAATATCAACCGTATTCTTTCAGGGAACACACAACTGAAAAAGTCACCTGTCCTCCAGGGTCCACGGTGCATACTAGTTAGTCTTCATGGTCCAGTAGCTTGAAAAAGTGGCCATACCTAAAAGTGGGCATACCTACCCAAATCTCATGACTAATCGTGCTAGAGATGATGATCTTCGAGCTGAATGTTAGTTGTAAGGTCTGAGACCTTCCATTTAGGAGAAAATGACGCTTTCATCTCACCCACTTTGTACAGGAAAGAATAGAACTTGCATTTACCGGTTACCCGTTATCGGGGTGAACTTCGATGCCACTTTAGACAACATTCTAAAAAATCATGAGTTGGCACGTGTTGCATATCATATTGTTAGCCGTGATCTCCCGTTTTCGGAAACACATGTCATTTCACTCGGACTATCTGAGAAAAGCCTGTGATTGGCTAAACAGGGGAATAAATCATTTTTTAAAGAAAATTATAACCAGCTATGGTTATAAGATTGTTATTATTATTATTGTTATTATTATTATTATTATTATTATTATTATTGCTTGTCTTGTCATAGCCGTTCAATGACATGGAAAGATAACTTTGGTACATACCACATCTTAGAGCTTGCTTATGTTCACGATGCCAATCACATTTCCTCCAGTATTCGCTGGTTATATTGAGAAAATCTTCCCCTGTTTCATCTGTTTTAAAACACTTGATTTTTTCATCAGTTGCATTTGTAAGACATGGCCATTCCGTACAGCAATCCTGACAACACGTGCCGTCCACTTGCGTACCCGCACACGAACCACTCACCCGGCCTGAAAACAAAACCAAAAACAAAAGACATTTGTTGAACATACCTGTTTTGAGACACTATAAACACTAGATACTCACGTCATGATTTTGAGTATTTACTCATCTTGTTCCTTTCACGGAATGTTTAAAATCTTTTTAAATCTAAACGACGTGTCATCAAACTGTCAAATACAATATCATGACAATACCCTAAACACTTTAATAATTTCTTGTTTAAGGCTAATACACAGGAAAACATCCTAAAATATCAGATTTTTTCATCTCAGTCAAATCGCAGATCATCCAAAAAGCGGTCATTTTCTTTTCGGCAAGCATCAAAGTACGGCATAAAACGTGTAGGCTATCAGCTGAAATTTGAAATAGCCTTATTTTTAATTTTCCTAAAATATTTTTTTATAATTAGAATTATATGTTTGCATATTTCTTGCGAAATTGATAATTTTGCCGACTCGCGGATTTTATGAGGTAATTGTGACGCCATACTAGGTTTGTTGGTATCAATGGGAAGAAGAGAACCATAGTCTTCCATTCATATCAAAATCATAAGTATCGGGTGTTTTATAAGAATTCCTGAGGTGGTGGCAACCACTCCCTTGGTAAACCTAGGTGACTAACTGTAGTCAAAACGATGTCTTATATGACCAATTTGTAGAAAATGGACTAAATTATATTTACAGTGTTGGTAAGACCAGGGTGAAGACGTATTGTATAATCATGTCAAATTTCGGCACGCAAACATATATATTGTTAGAAAACATAAATATTAGCTATTTAATTTTTCTGTTATCTTTGACATTGTTTTACTTGAGTTGCGTGAACTCTACTTTTTCTTTTATTTCATATAATTGGTCGGATCGATCTTTCGAAGTTGGTGTGAACTCTATTAAGTGCGCATATGTGTCTTCTTTCGCGGTTACCATAGATATATTTTGATATGACTTACTACAATGATATTCGTCGTCATGTAATGGACATTGTGGTTCACCGTCACATACTTGACTGGCATTGAGCTTCATCGGTGAATCAATACACTCATATTCTGAAAGAAGTCAAAAGAAATAAAATGAACTCTTTAGTAACGTGTAGTGAAATTATGTCTTTCCAATATCAAGATTTGTAGTTTTAATGATTTTTCGAAAAGGAAGGGTTTATCCACACTTACATTTAATAATTTAATAATAATAATAATAATATCGGCATTTGTATAGCGCTTTTTCTGAAGCGCCGTTGCCTATTATTATTACGCTGCCACCAGGAAATCGCCACAATCATTTCGCTTCATCTAGGCCTACAGCTGGCCAAGCGCACATCCCTATCCGCACTTCCGCACTTAGATTGTAATATTCCCCATAACAGCTCCGCAGATTGGGTCAACCAGGCAATTGAGATTAAGGGAGGGGTATGGGGTCTGAAGCAGTGAACTTTGAAGTGATTTTTCTTAATTTTCCTAAATAGCGGTATATACATGTTACACATCATATTGTAGCCATGTCACAAAGTTTTAAAATTCATGCCAATTTTTGCTCTGGTTGCCATGGTAACCACGTAAGGCCTCTGATTGGCTAAACACTAGAACGGACGTAACTAAATAACTAAACAAGCTACTGGGACGAAACTTGGGTGGCATGTGAAGGGGGTAAGTACGCAGTGAACCATGAAGCCGGATTTTTGATACCATTGCCATGGCAGCCGGCAATCGACCAATCACATAACTTCATGGCGTAATTTGAATTGGAACCCACAATTTTTAAAATCGGGCTTCATGGTTCATCTCGCCCTATATGTGCTGAAATATGTGTGCCAAATTTCTGTGGCATACATGTGCTTCTCTAGTTACGTTCGTTTTTCGTTTTGGTTGTTGCGTATTTTAACGAAACGAGTTATAGGGGGACTCTCGAAACAACTTTAGACAAAGGGGAGGGCAGAGGGCAGGGGAAGAGAGGAGCGGGGGAAAAAAAGGTCAGTGGGGAGACGGAAAGGATGCAAGGAGGATGAAGGAAAGAGCAGGCGAAAGCGGGGCACCAGGGGCCGGAATGAAGTTGGAAAAGAAGGGGCGTGAAGAGCGCAGGGTGAGAAGGAAAACAAGTATAAAAGACTACATACAAAATCACTTACCCAGTACATTTAATGACTTTAAATTATGGACAAAATAATATGGAGTTATTATTTACTTTGACTTAGCCAAAATAAATGTGTTAAATGGCGTCATAAATAATATTCTTTTAAAATATCTTAATATAACCCATTTAATTTTTCCCACATGATAGAGTATAGGAGACTGCGTGCGTTTTTGGCAAATTTGCGCGTACACTGATTCACTTGATGAGCCAGCCATGATATCGGGAACCGAAATGTCCGATTGCGACTGAATAAAAGCATCTTGTAGATTACAAATCTACACCATTAAGCCATTGCATTATCGCATTTTGTTAAATGGGAACAATTTTTACCAAAGTCAGAGACCCCATACCCCCCCCCCCCCCCCCTCAGTATCTTGCCAGCGGATTTGCAGCAGCGGGGCTCGAAATTACGATTACAATATGGGTAATTATTTTAGTCTCCGGGTTTTTATGATTCATGAGTTCATGAGATCATGATGAACTCTAGCCATTAACAAACTGCTTCCGTTGAATGGTGATGTAATAAAGGACATATTAGAGTACAGAATCAAGCCAAATTGGACAGCTAAGTCACGTATCAATTTTTTTGGGGGGGGGACGTGGGGGGGGCGGGGAAGGGGGAAATTTTGAAATATCCGCAAAAAAGTACGAGTTCAAATCCATTTTTGTCCCTGGGGCGTTTTTTATTTTCAATGTGGACGGGGGAATTATGCCACAAAGACAATGAAAGTCACTTTACTTTTTACCCAAGTCTGATACAAATCACTTTTTGGAGTACGCTCATTTTGTGGTGATTGTCTTGGGGGCAAGAGTCCATATGTACCCCCCCTTGAAAGTTGTGCACATTAACAATATTGGTTAGTTTTGAGCCTTAGGGTTAGGGGTTTTGTTTTTGTTGGGTAGGCCATTTAAAAAATATATTTGTGTCCTGTGTATTTCCAAAGGGTGGGGTACATATGGAAACTCTTTCCGTTTTGGGAAAATAGTTCAAATATATTTGAAGCACTTGGTGGAATTTAGAATTGTATTATTTATTTTGATGGCCCTGATGCTTTCTATAAATTGTTACTGGGGAAATATAGCTTTGGAAAAAAAGTAGCAATGACGCCGCAGGTAGGCATGGCCCAACCCAAGCCATCAACCAGCAAACAAAATGAACAGGGGGACGCCGCCACGGCGGAAACGAAAAGACACTCTTAATAGTGTGTCCTTAAAATTATACAACTTCTGTTAAACAAGTGTCGCTGGAATGCTATTGCTTTGGCCTTACCAATATGTTTGTCGGTTTCTTCAGTCCTCTAATACACATTTACTGTTGCGCAACCAATTCAGCTTATACCCAATTAAGCTTATACCCAAACTTTCAGTTGGTTCCAATTTTGCATTTTGGTGTTATGAACAATCGCTTGTATATCAATGTGCTGTCATTTCTGTGTATCCGTTCCGACCGTTCGTGTTTTCGTACGCCAAGGCTAAGTGGAGAGTTACAATTCATACGTCAAGTCCCAGTGGTGAGTTAGAATATTTACGCCAAGGACCAGTAACTGTATACATCAGATTCTTACGCCAAGGAGCTCCATAGCCCCAGTGGCGACTTAGAAAATATACGTCATGTCCTTATTTATGGCTAGTTTAAGTTTCCTTTGCGCCATCATGCCAGAAGCGAGTTAGGTGTGAGGTGGGGGTGGGGTAGTCGTGATATTGGATTTTTGTTGGGGAGATATCAGGGAAAATACTTCAAGCGATCATTCCACTGGATTCGTGTTAAAAAAAATCAATTTATCGATATTCAAGGAATGCCACTATTATCCATTACACACAGTCTTTTCAAGTGCCTAACAGGACTTTATAGATAACTGTATAATAATAAGTATCTCGCCTTCGTATAAGGAAATTAATCGCTTTGATGTAACTCGCTGGGCACAAAACTTATTTCTAATAGCGTAACTCACCAGTGGGACTTGAATTGCTTTTGGCGTAAAGCATCACCTCGACAAATTGTTTTAACTTCTAGGGGCAAACCTTTGCTTTTCTTTCTTCTATTCTAACTCGTCTTTCCTCTAACTCGCCAAAAATCTTTTCCCGTCGCAACCTGACAATGGCTTTCACAAAAAACCGGGAGGAAACATGACTTTTACGTGAGAAATCCTGAAAAAAGAAAAAGAACCTACAATGGACGGTTTCCAGCGCGGGTGTTTCTCACCTGGAGCAAATGTCGTGTTTTTCAATACACTCATTTACAACCCATTTCCTTGCATATTTCATGCAGAAAGTAATTGAATTGGCTATAACACGCCTGGTTGGAGCTCCGTGGACTTTTAGGTGCTCTACACAGTGATCACTAAATTACCAAGCTCCCAGGACTTAAGATTCCTCACAAATATGGTTTTTTTTTTTACAACTTGAATGACAATAATATGAAACGCGAACTGTCACTATACTCTATATCTTGTTTATTTATGCTTTGGATTCGATTCATTTAACATTCTATCCACAATGTTTGTACGTCTCTTGCGTGTTAAAAAGACCATGGGGCAGATATAGCCTGTAACAAGCACGCTCTAAACTGGGATTTGTCTCTATTATGAAATACAATGTCGGGATAAGGAGCAAGAGGAATGAAGAGCAGAGGACTATTCCTACTACAAGACATATCCGCACCGCTACGAAGGTCAAAGATTGGCTGAATCCAATGAATCCATTAACACTTAGGGAGGGGGGTGGTCCTAGGGACTCAACCTAATTGTTTAGTGGCTGCGATAGATACGTACTCCAAAAGTTATAAAATACAAAACTGTACTATATATATATATATGATATATCTATATATATATATATATATATATAATATATATAATAATCATGTAGAATATACGAACCAAGTACACTCAGTAAAGTGCTCGATACCATTTGGTACAGGCTGCAATTTTTTAGATGCGAACTTGTTCTTCTTACGCTACTCCAAGTTTCACGTGTAGGTACACGATCATCAGGCGAATTATGCAAGATAAATACAACAATAACAAGCACAAAGCGTGTCAAGGTTCTGTAGCAGCTGTGCGTATGCGCAGTGTAGGCGCGTAAGTACGGGATAAAAGAAAATCGGCGTGAATAAAGTAAGTGATAAGTCCACGCTATTTTGCGCAGAAAGAGACGTAAGTGTTGGATGAAAGAAAGCCGCGTACAACTAAATGCAGCACGCATCTGTTAATTCCTCCTTGTCAAATAAACGGTACCGCGCGAATGAAGGATTGAACGGAAGAGAGCGCTCGCAACACGCCAGCGTACAGCTTGTATAAACAGCCCAAGACAACATAACTTACCACCCCGGTCGTGAATTCGGAATATAAGCAATTGGGTCGGGTGTTAGTGATTTTCTAATTTCGCATCCCGTATAAAAAAAAATGTCGCAAAGGGGAAAAGATATATGCGGGGAGACATCAAGTACACAGCTGGGATGGAAGCATGGCAAATTTTACTTTTTTCTTACCTCGCTCGAGGCTATTTTTCTGTGGCGGCACTTGCCTTATCACTTCCTTCTCTTATTGTAATGTTTGCTGGATTGGTCTTCTTCAATTCAATTATTGCCATTTTTCTCAAGGCACAAGTTGCAGATACCTGACTTTCGTTTGCATGTGTTAGATCTCTTGATTATTGCCCAACTATGTTCTTTTCGTTCATCTTTTCTTCTTCAGTCTTTTTCTGTGTTCAACCATATTTTGATAGCTCAGTCTCTTTTTCTACTTTTTGAGTTCCTGAAATACTTTGTGTGGTTATTGAATCTCTCTTTAAAATTTCTTCCTGAGGGTAGGGGACCAGTGTATGATTTAGGATGTGTCCTGTTCTAACTGTGGCTTTGTATACAACGGCTTCGATAGACTTTCCCCTTTTAAACGGTACCCGCTTCCTTTTTTTCTAACAGTTTACATTCTTTCTGTGTTGGCCTTTTCAAATCTCTTTGTTCTGTCCTTCCTAAGGACTTGCGCATTGTTGAGATTTTCTGATCTTGCGCATATTTTTCATGCGGCTGTGGCTAAGTTAACGCTGTTTTTTGTTAAATATCTTGTACATTTACTACCTTTCGGAAAGTGCTTTACTGAGAGCCTGAGAAATTTTCCCCCCTACATTTGTTTTCACGTTTTTTTGCTGTAGGGGGATTGAACCATATACTTTCCTTTTTTTCCTTCTTACGTCTATCTTTAGATTTGTTTAGGCTTCGTTCAAACAATACTTGCGTCACAAGGAATCCGTGAGTAAAACCTTTTTATTTTGATCCTATCACAAGTTTCGAAACTTTAAATAGACCACCTGCTTTAACAAAATAACCGGTTCCGTAAGTAAGGTGACCCCACCACGTGTTGTTTTTTGAATTCATAATTATTGGTATTCCTTGTTTTTTTCATGAACATGCCGAGAACTGTCGCAAACCGATTCACTCAGAGGTCTTCCACGTTTGTTGGTAGGGAGCACAAATTATTTCTTTTTCGCTTCCGGGTGGGGGGGGGGGGGGTACCCCTTTACAATTTTGGAAAATTTCGACAAACAATTCCCCTATGAGCTGAGTCTAGAAATGGCACAAATCCCCCAAATCATGACCTAACCATAATACGGACAGACATAAGGGCAAACGGATTCGACGCGTGGCCGGGCTAAACAGACCCTCGTGCTTGCCATCCCTTCCCGGGTCAGGACGGGCGCCAGTGCCCCAGTTGGATTCCCACCTCTATATGTCCCAATCATCTTTACCGTCTATTACCCCTTCCTCTCCCCAGGGCAGATAGGTTAACATTTGATCCAGAAGCTTTTGTAGTTAACTATCATCCTTCGGCACTCACGGTGTCTGATTTTGAAGATCCAATCGTACGGTAAACCTTCAACTGGGTCAGTTAAAGCCACAATCACTGGGGTGGTCATTTCTTCCAAAATAAAAAACAATCATAATTTCTTGCCAATACGGCGGTTTACGCTTAGCCACTTACAGGGGTCTTTACTCCAAACAATTTCAATACAACAGTCAAAACAATGCTTTGATGAAAAATAGGGGTGGGGCGCGATTTGTTACATTTTGTAGAATCGCTGAGTGGCTTTAAGGGGGGGGGTTCAAATCGCGCTTGCCGTTAGGGTTAACCTACTCTGATTTGATCATATCAATCCACACATGTTGATAAGACTCGTTGCCAAACATCTAGCAACTCCCTGGGATGGAGAAACTATAGTATATTAATAGTAGTTGCGGTGTTCCGATCGCTTTGGGACCGGGGAGCGGGGGAGGAATGTAGCCCTTCTTTCCCCCTCCCCTCTTTTTGATATCCAATGAAAGGGCCGTATTTTTTTCTCATTGTCGTCCTTGAAATTTGAGCCCTCAAATCCCTTTCAATTCCCAAGATACAAACAACAACAGGACTAATAAACCTCAAATATTAGAGCACAGTAAATTGAATTCCATGTTTGCATGTCCTTATTGCTTCTACCATCAAAACCGCAAGTTTGTTTCCCACGGTACTTGTATGTAGCCTTGTCAATCGCTCTAACCAACTTCATTCACTGGTTCACCTTGCGTCATATACAAAATGTCAACACAGATCAGATTAGGCAGAAATCATGTAGGAGTGGAGAAGATTCCCCCTCCCTAAAACTAAAGAAATAATCCATACCATGTCAAAAATCATTTAATCAAGCACCTAATTTGATGCTCTAATAAAGCGAGTTCTATATTCAGGTACGGCTGTGCGACCTAACACAAAAATGTTCAATTCCTATTGACCTCTGTATCCCATCCCAGAATCCTTGAATTTGATTGTGCTGAATGGGTCACGGAGGTCAATCGGGATATGAACAACAATATTAATAGTGCCTGAATTATCGAACTCGCTTATTCCACCGGAATAATAACATTTGTCATCATAGCTAAAATTGACCGTAGGGATGTGGAGTTCATGAAATCGGGTGATGACAAAATAAAAAGTGGTGGCAATTTGCATTCGACGCCATTTTCCAAAACGGAAGCCATCTTAAAGCCAAAAAGAAGACAATTTTGGTGTAAAAAATGTTTTTTCTGGGCCAAGGAGTTCAATAAAACTATTCCCAAAACGATAAAATGTTGCATGTGCCGATGTTTTCCAAGATGGCCGACATTTTATTGACGCAAACCTTACATTTCTTATTATATAGCCTATGAAGATGATTGTGGTGTAAAATTAAAGATTTTTGTAAAAACCATTTACAAAACTGTCAGATGAATATAAAAGTAATGGAAGCTTTCATACGTCACTATTTTCCAAGATGGTCAACATATAAAAGGCAAAATCCTTTATAGCTCATGCTATACAGCACCTAAGATGACGATTTTGGTGACAAAGTGGATGTTTTTTAAGTCAAGGATTTCAACAGCAATATTCTAAAACCTGTCAGATGAGTCGTGAGTCATTTTATTCATGGACTACCAATGTGACACCCAAAATGTGACACCTTGACTACTCTATATGTATTCACCCGAAACATATATCTGTAATTGCATGGGAATTTTGATATTTAGGCCAGTATTACTTTAATAGAAACTATTATTTGTTTGTTTCAGATAGGTCAAGAGTAAAATGGACCCGAATTTTGGACAATTAAATGGTCATGGTCACGTGCACACCTATTGGTAGTCAATGGATTTGGGTTTTTACGTTCATAGGGGACATAAAGCGCATTTAGAAGTTAAAGGAGGAATTTGTTATGAGAATCTGTGTTGTATTAATTATCAAAAGCATCTGGGTTTAATAAGATTTTATCACTTGCCACATAAAGGGGACACTATCAGTGATTTGAAAAATATTTGAAATTTGCAGGATAGCTTCAAAGTTGAGGATAAGTCGGTGAATTATCATAAGTTACTTTTCCAGCTGTAGCATGAAAAGAAAAGGAAGAACCACGGCAGTGTGTCCAGATACGATTCTCCATTCAATTACGGTGTTGTAGTAGTAAGTGTCCGTTTCGGGACAGTAATAACTACAATCTCCGATTCTGTCCTATTAGGTTACTTCTGGTCCTTATCACTTGCAGGTATGTTGGGATACCTGTACTGTTACGTACATTGCTAAAATCTGAATTTTGATGATTTTTGCGATTTGCGTGATTTAGCAAATCACTGATAGTGTCTTTAAGCCGGACCATTGCAGGAAGTTAAAACATCTTGGGTACTGATTATAATATTGGGCTTACTTGAAAAAAAAAGTGACAAATGCAAATAAATATCACTTTTACCAGATCCTACCGTTTGTGATAATAGTTTTATTGAATCCTTGACCCAGAAAACACGCATTTTGACCACCAAAATCATCTGCTTCTAGGTTTATAAAAGAATTATACGGTTATTTGAACGAGATGGCGGCCCCATCTTGAAAAAAATAGCCGTTGTATATAAATTCCATGACTCAAACAATTCTGGCAATTGTATGATTGACCCTCTTGGTCCAGACAACATACATTCCGACACAAAGTCATATAGTAGTGCTATTACCTTTAAAATGGCGGCCATTTTCGAAAATCTTGGTTTATTAAAATTGCCATCACTTTTATTTTTGTTATCACGTATTTTCATGAACTATAACCCAATGATCAATATTAGCTATGATAGCAAATGTTATTATTCCGGCCCTGGTTGGTAGAAATCTAAGGCCCTTTTTCACCTGATGCTGCAGCACTACTGGCCTATGTTACATGCTTGCAGCCTTCCAATTATAGCAAGTTCAATAAATTCCAATCAGGCAGAGCGCCTTGTTCTATCTGTAAGTTTTTTTTCTACATTTGCAAAATAAATTGATATGAGTTTTATACAGGGAAGATTAAAACCACAAAGCAATTAGAACAAGGCTGTCGCCCTGAGTAGCATAGCCACTGCACCTGACCACAATATGTATTTGTGGTTTTATACCCAGACTAGCAGGCTCCTAGTGTGCACAACAAACCACCAATTTATTTTTTTTATTGAATCTTTGTCCAGACAGGGTAGCCCCTTCAATGCTAAAGCACTGATTTCAAACCTGCAAACACAATGTTCAAAATAATTGAGAATAAATGTCAATAAAAAATTAGCAAGTTTGTCGGTTCTTAGTAGACAGCCTTGAACAAGGCTATACTTGATGGGGGCGATGTGGAAGTACCAGGTAAATACACCGTTTTGATGTTTTCCGCTAGCAAAGTGACAGACAACTATAAATCCTTACTGCATAATTGTGCCAGTTTGAGAAAATTCGGCTTTAGTAAACAGGGCTACTATATCTTATAGCAAAAATGTCTGACATTAAGAAATGTCGGCTTTAATTTATTGGACTACCGAGTTGGCCTGTGTTCATTGTGGAATTTAATTTCCTAATAGATGCAACATGAACGCTTTGTTCGCAGTATTTTTCAGTGAATGAGAACTAATTGTAAACTAGTATGGATCAATCATGTGGACACGTGTGACTTCCAGAGTCACATGAATGACCGGTTAACACTACTCATTTTGTACGACGTTGTCAGTCCCTGGGGCTTTTCCACCATGAGGAAAAACATTCAGAACTCTCACTCTAAGCATGGTTAACTGGCACCAGTGAAAATCTGTCAGGCTTCATGTTACATGGAAAGAAAATTATTTTTAAAAGAGCGCAATGAAATTTGAAAATAAAGCAACAAATTATCTAAACAATTGCAAACTATTTCTGAAACCTATGTTAAATCGCGGCATTCTACATGCGGGTTTACTGCGAGTTAGCTAATTTTAGGCGGTTTTTTAGATTTCGGATGACATCCTTTTTTCTCAGCCCGTTATGATAATGAGCATTTATTTTTGAAAGAAATGGCTATTGTTATCACCCATTATAGCTTTGATAGTTACTGGCATATTCAAAATGGCGGCCGATTAGTGCTAAATTCGGCAGACTTTACAAATCACGAATTTTGAACTGATGTGAAAATTCAATTTTATCTCAGTGAAAAAGTATTGAGGAACAATAGTTTGCTTGAAATTCCAATCCTGAATGAATATGGAAACCCCTATTATTTCAAAACGTCTGAGTAAAACACCACAGAGAGAAGGATGGGCGTTAAACAGCCAGTTAGCATTAACAGTAAAGGTAATTCAAATTGCAATACACTGTATACACTGTTATCATCATCATCATCATCATCATGATCATCATCATCATCATCATCATCATCATCATCATCAGGCTATCCTCTGACGTTCACTTGCTAGTGCCTTAGTTAAAAGAATTCAACATCTTGCCTCTTTTTCTAAAATGCTAACCCTTCAAAACTTCAATAAGCCTTTTAGGCAAATAATACAAAATGTGTTAACAAATGGATTGGTCGACTGGGATGTTTGGATGTTTTGAACCTCAATGATTTTGGGAGTTATTCCATACCATGCAGACCTTAAAAGTGTAAGATAAACTGGCATGCATTCGCTGAGAATTCCACGGCCCATAGGTTTAGATACAAAATTGATAGGCTTCCCTATGATATTTTCCTTCTGAATATACTCATTGGAGTCTAGATTTCATAGATTAATTTTCCTTAACGTGACATTGAGTATGATTATGGCTTATCACTCTCCTGATTGAAGTATTTATTGACCAATTTTGAAAGGGTCTGGGGCATAATGTTTCTTAACTTCATTTTGGGGTGGAATAATTATTGTTTACCCTCGCCTTACCACAGTGAACTTCTCTCTGTTGAGCGAAATTGCTAAAAGCTTTCACTAAAAGCTTACAGGTAATTGTTTTCACATCCTTTCCGATGATTTTTAGCGAAAAAAAAAAAAACCAACTGAGAAACTGAAAGTGCTTTCACCGGGGTGTCTATGCCGCGTGTAGGGAGTGATGGGGGGTGGGGGGGGGGGGGGGGGGAGGTGAGTGGTAGCCACCCAAGAATAATGTTAATGGGTAATTTTGA
Organism: Ophioderma brevispina; assembly: GCA_023653785.1. Lineage (NCBI taxonomy): Eukaryota > Metazoa > Echinodermata > Ophiuroidea > Amphilepidida > Ophiodermatidae > Ophioderma > Ophioderma brevispina. The sequence continues at coordinate 73,413 of JAMKCH010006513.1, read as the reverse complement.
AAATATTAGCTCCACGACTATATATTTATGTAAAACTAGTCAATAGTCATCATTTAGAGATGAAAAGTAGTAGTAGTAGTAAATCCAAAGTTTTAAATCCGGGTTTGTCCCCGTGAACGAGGGTGTCCGGATTCACCTCACATTCGCAGCAACCGCCCTTACTCCCTCCCTCCTTCCACTCCACCCGATTCAATGCATCCCCTATCCTCAATCCAACCCTCCTACTCTCCTCCTCCACTTGCTTCTTCCAAGTCTTCTTTGGATGTCCTCTCCTCCTCAAACTCCCACCTCAAGCTCCAAATCCCTTCTTAAAACATGCCCGTCATCCTTCCTCAATACTTGCCCAAAACCGCATGAAAATCCGGTATTCATAGCTTTTCTAGTGCAAAATTGGATTTTTCCGCCTATTTCATGTGAAAATTGATAATTTTGCCGACTTGCGAACCATATGACGATATTGTGACACAGTACTAGGTGTGATAGTACTTATTTTGGTATAACAACAACAAAACTACAAGCACCTTCATCAACACTACACGCAATGCGTGGAATTGTTACATCTAGTAAACAATTATTTTGTGGTTTAAACTCTTTTACCACTGTTGATGGAAACTAAATCTCTAAACCAAATCCTTAAATCCATCTTGAACATTAATGCAACGACCTACTCAATTATCAAGTATCAGATCCAGCTCCCATCTGTTTATTCCACTGCAATGGAAATATTTTCTAGTTAACACACGCATTTCAAAGAGAGTATCTCTTATTCAGCAGGTGGACAGAAATCAAAGCTGCATTTATGTTTGAACTTGAGTTGCCCTGCAGTTCACATGGAAATATTCGCCTTGCACTACACACACAACACACACACACACCCAACACACACACACAACACACACACACACGCACACACACCACACACCACACCCCCACAACAGAAGACCACACACACACACCACACACACACACACACATTACTATACGAATCAAAAAATGATTTGCTTGCAGGCCGTTAGTATCAAGGTGGCATAATAAACCCGGGAGCTAACAGACATTTGTAACACATCTCGAGTACAAAAAGGTTTGAGGGATTGTGACAGACGCAGGGACCCCTCTGAACGTGCTTCTTAAGTGCAGCAAATGGATTGCCTTAAGGAGAGGGGGCAAGGACAAAGTTGTACAGGGGTCAAATTTTTTAATTGATCAATCATGTTGAAAAGTATACCATGTTATCTGTCTAACCACAAGGATTCAGGAAAGGTATAGTTGTACATCATAACATAAAGTTTAGAGTTATAGGCTAAAAACAGCCAAAAATCAATAAAACGGGTCAATTCAGTGCAACGAGGTCAAATTTTAAAGTTGCTCCGATTTAGATAAGAGTGGTGCAATGTGATGGATTCATAGGTTAAAATAAGGGAATGTTTTGCCTGTCTAAAATGCTTAGTTAACGATGTAGGGGGCACAGAAGTTCAAACGTCCATTGCATCAATGGGGCTGACACCTTGTTTCCCCTCTTTCTAAGCAAGCATGAGACACTCAAAACGATCCTTATCAGAATATCACTCAAACCTTTTGTATTGAGATGTGTTACAAAATGTCTGTTGCTCCTGGGCTATAAGTATGCGCCATGCAGGCGGTTGATGGCATTTGAGAATCTCAATGCTATCAATGACTTGCAATACGATCTTTATTTGATATGCACGTTTTCTGCTTAAGTTATTGACCAACATTGCTAGGTGCGTTTCACATGCATGCATTCATTAATATTTTACTTCATTCGATTTCAAGCGTAAACAGGATATAACAACGTCAGAAACAGAATGAATTAGACATGAAGTATCCATTGAAATTAGAATTGATTTATGAAGGTAGTAAACTCGCGTAAGAAGTATCAGCAATAGTGGTCTCAGTAATGGGCAAGTAAAGGTGTGTAACTGCAAGATGTGGGATGAGAGCACACACTGAGAATATTAATTAGTCAAAAAAGTGTCTTATTTGACTAATTAAAATTAGTCATGCAAATCAGTTGTTCATAATAATGTACTTCAATGCTGGAAACATGTTTGCTATGCTGGAAGATAAACTTCCCATATTTTAAACTAGTTTTCATGATTACAAAATATTTTCATTACCTCTAAATTTTGCACTTTAAAATGACAAATTAATGACTGACGAATTTTAATTTGTCAAATGACAAATTAATTGACTAATTAAAGACGACTTTGGACTAACCACATAACTAGAATTAGTTGTTCAAGCACAAAAATGACGAATTTAAGTACACATTGGTCATTTTCTAATTATCTTTTGACGAATTTTGTAATTAAAAGGTCCTAATTTTTAAGTTGTAGAAATATTTGCAATTATGAAATTTAATCCGAAAATCTTGAGAAAACATTCTTTTTAATTCAACCACTTTTTGGCACAATTTTGTGGATTATAAAAAAAAATAATGTGCATGACTAATAGTTAATTAGTCAAATAAGATACTTGTTTTGACTAATTATATTCTCATTGCAGAACTCACGGGTGTATCTGCAATGACCGCTCGAGGTGGTTTTCTTAAAAGACTAAATGAAAACAGGACAGAAAGAACAAACAAGAATGAGGGTGCTGAGATTTTTTTAAATCTCCATAGAAGAGAGGAAGAAGACCTTCATTGACATGTTATTATGACGCATCACCGTTTAGGTGAAAGAATGACATTTCCAAACGTTTACCTACTTTAATGGCTGATTAGCGTATAGTGGTTGTTTGCTGTTGTAATCGTGATAAAACATACTAGAGAGATTCCAAATTCGTCCTTTTAGTTATAAAAGTTTGTTTACTTTGGTTTCCCACCTAAATGCACAGAGAGGGAAGTGTGTTCTTTGTGTCACTGGAGCGAAGAGCCAATAGTCGTTGGCCCATGAATGGACTACCCCAAGGTAGCATGTTCGCACCGCCTCTCCGTTCAACATTTGAATTCATTGATTTCAGTTTACAACATTTAGTAATGAATGTTTCACGAGACAGGCTGAAAAATTCCAAATCATTTTGAGTGAACCACAGTAAACGGTTTTGTGTTTTGGTAGCCATTTTGATTTTTGCGTTCTACAAAAAATACTCAAGTTTTCACTCCTGGCATCCATCGGATTCAGAATCAGTATACAAAAGCTTGATCAGAAACCGTTTGAAAACACTAGATTCTAATACAACAGGTTGATATTAATTATCTGCAACATGGCCTGGGGGAGGGGGTTATTCATCCTACCATATCTTTAAAAATTGTCTTAATTAGTGTTATATAAACTGGGCGCATTCGCTGATAAATCCACGGTCTTCCTTTTATATACAAATTTGACGGGATAACTTGGATCTTTTCCTACAGATAGATTTTGGAGTCTATTTCAGAGATTAATTCCCTTAATGTGACATGAGTATGATTATAGCTTCTACTTCCCTATTGAGCGTTGTTTTAACAATGTGGAAGGGTTTTGAGGGCATAATGTTTCTTAACATCATTTGGGGTGGAATCTTATTGTTAACACCTCGCCTTACCCAGTGAACTTCCCTCCAGTGCTCTAAAATGCTAAAAGCTTTTGTTAAATGCTTCCATGTAAATTTTTTTTCCACATCCTTTCCTATGATCTTTAGCGAAATATGTGAAAGTAGCACATTCAACTGGGTTATTATGCCGTCAAAGTGTTGATTGGTGGTGGTGGTGGTGGTGGTGGTGGTGTTGTGTGTGTGTGTGGGGGTGGGAGTGAGTGGCTACCACCCAAGATAATTGTATGGACAATATTAAAATATTATACATCGCTATAATACAGTATGGCTCTACACCTATATCAACTATATATTTATGTACAATAGTCATAGCCATCATTTTTAGAGCTGAAAACCGCATGGGAATCCGGTATTCCTAGCTGTTCTAGTTCAAAATTGATTTTTCGCCTATTATCCATGGAAAATTTATAATTTTGGCCCGACTTGCGAACCTTATGACATCATTGTGACCCATACTAGTATAATGGGTACATATTTTTGAAATCAATGGAAAGAGGAGAGCCGTAGCTCAACTGGTATCATCAACATCATAATCATCGTTGCCGTTAATAAGAATTCTCGAGGGGTTGTAACCACCCCCCTCCCCCTTTGTACACGTGTTACAAAGGCTGGGTAAGACGAGGATTGTCTTTCTTTAATAGGTCTTAAGTTTTAGTCACAACACCCGAACACCTTCGGGAACGACTACTCAGAATCTATGAATAGAAAATCAAATATGTAAATGTTTGTGACGCAATAACATTTTATTATAGGACTATTAAAAACCTTTATGTATTGTTTTTGCTAGTTACCACCTCCAGTTTTGGGTGAACTTTGAGTTCAATGTTGATATACGGTTATATCGCTATAAACACACAGTAAAACACAATACCGTAATTCACTCTCCTTAAAATGTAAACATTCAGAACTACACCAAATGGTACTTATCAGTTTTATCGAAGGGTGTAATTATTTCCCAAATTCCTTGAATAATTACTTGAAAGCAGCGTTTGGATTTCCGAAAAACCGCCTGGTATGTATATGTTGTTAACTAGTTTAATACTTACTTTAAAAAAAAAAAAAACTTATGGAGTATTTGTGAAGGACAGGTATTTGGTTGTTTTTAGTCATGATACATCTTATTCAACCTGAATCGTGTACGTGAATCTTTTCAACTGCGTGACCATACCAACCATGGCTCTGCCCTCCCAGATGCAAAGGATCTATAGAGATAAGCATACCGAAACCTTTCTTTGAGTGATTTACGCTTGACTTATTACTTTTTGGACTTTATTTTTTTTTACTTAGTAAGCATAGACGGTGTATCCCTCTCGGCCTCCTACGGAGTAGTCCTCCTCCGTGCGATCTCCTTGTGCCAGATGTTCTGCTTCTTGTAGTGTGATTCCCAGACGTGTTGGGACTTGATCCTTCCATCTCATGGGAGGGCATCCTGGAGGTCTATGGGCAGTGGTCATTCTTATTTGGGGCTTGGATGGGATCGATTGTCTGGCATTCTTGGCAACATGACTGAACCATTTCATACGGCGATTGCAGACTTCTTCTAGGATGGTCTTTGTTATGTTAAGTCCTTGCCTGATCTCCTCATTTCTCAGCATGTTCATTAACGCACCCCAAGGATACCCTGAGACAACCTCATTTCAAAAGCTTCGAGCTTTTTTTGTTCAGCTTACGTAGTGTCCACGATTCTGCCCCATAGATGGCAATAGGGAGTATAAGGGATCGGTAAATCCTCACTTTGAGTGACCTTGAGATGTCCTGATTAGACCAAATGGAGCTTTTTAGTCTTCCAAAAGCCCACGCTGCAAGTTTGGTTCGGCGTTTTACATCGGCCTCTACAGAGGTTGACTTTTCAAAACCTTTGACAAAGTGAACCATCGGGTTTGGGAATCAGAAAACATGGTGAGCTCCATTCACTATTACTCTACTCAATTGTCATTGTCTAGCATGTATTTCTAAACGTTGCAATTTGATTGTATTCCCCCTATACGGATGATGTTTGATTGTTTCTGAATCGCCAACATCTATGTCATAGTTTATGACATGTGTCTCACTGGGTAAATCAGGAAATATATTTTCCCATTTGTGGATGACTTCTTTCAATTCACTTTGCTGACTCTCTGGGAGATGGTCCTATAGTTTCTTGTCTAAATTGTCACGTATGTCAGAATTTTGCAATTTAACACCATAATCATTCTCTTTGTTTACAGCTTTGCTGCCTTTTTGATCAGCTAGCTGTGTTTTCATCATTTGCATTCTCAAACTAGCACTGGTAGACACTACACACAGGTTCGCCGTGTCATCTCTTTCTTGGTACTCTTTGAGCATTGACATAATTTCGACTTTTACGTCTACCTGATGTTTTGATCACATAGTCAAGTTTCTCAATCTCATATGGTCCGGAAAACTTGGTTTGCAAAGGATGCCCTTTTATTGGAAAAAGTGCCATAACCTTGTCACCAGGTTTGAACACCCTATTTCGGGCATCTTTGTCATACCACGTTATTTTTGCCCGGCTCTGCTTAATTCGTTTTCTAGACGTGAGAACACACTTAGAACTGCATTTTATAATTTTAGAACAAGTATTTCGGAATAATTATTTACTTCCCAGGGGTGCGGCACCTTGGTCCTTGGTCCGAGCATCTTTCCAACAATAACAAATATAAATATAGCCCCAGGGCATAATAGTGACCGGTGCACAGGGTGACTTAAACAATAATCAAACTCTTTACGAAAGAAAAGCATAGAAATTTGTTTTTTTTTTCATGCATTATTTTTTCGTATTCATTTTGCAGAACGACAACAACAACAACAAAACGCATGGCATATCAGACTGGAAACCCCGATAACTATGTGAAATGCCACGTTGCACTTCAACACGTTTGTCTACAGTCTTTGCCTTGCATTGAACTTGCCATCCGTGCTTGGCATTACGGCATCCAGCAATCACTAGGGCCGTGCATCAGCCCACAACAATGTCCTTCTAAAGGAAAATTTTGGTCGCAAAACAAATCATCGCGAAGCAAATCGCAAAACCAAAAACAGCCCTGTCGAATTTGTCTGGCGTGGATCAATGCTTTAGAAGGTGTACTCTACGCACCAACTCCCAAGTCTTGTCTTGTCTGGGAGAATTTTAACCCAACACGTTTATTTGGAAATCCGTTGGAAGTAGCAAAGGCTTTTGTGCTTCGATTGCCGCAACCCGCGTCTCATGTCAATTTCAGTGATTTTGATCATGCAAGCGTAATCATGATTATGATGCGATTTAAGGAGTTTCATAGGGGAGACACGGTCAGCCATACCATCATCAAACGAGTAAGTGTTGTATTTACTTCTCAAGAGATTACAATTTACTTGACGGGTTAATGAGATTTTTTTCATAGAATGCACGTGTTTAATGTTGAAGATAAAAATTGTTTCTACTTTAGTACGTCAAACGCGCGTAGTTCCAATGATGAACCATTTGATCGGGGCGAGGTTGATGCCTCCTCGCCCACCACCGAATCGTACAAAGGGGAAATGGCTATATAACAGCTTCTATCTAAGCCATCATAACTCCGCAAACCGAACGTGGTTCATTTTGAACCACAGGAATCATAGGAATGTCTCATCATTTGAAAGGGACCTCACGCTATTAAACGTGTTCCTGCAAATTACAGTAATTTTCAGCAACCGAAGTGTTTAATCCCCGACATTCCTGGTCCTGCTTACTTTGAAAAGTTTCCAACAATAAAACGGTCCACTCAATGTGGCATACTTATAGGGGCTGCTTTGAAGACAGGCTTCCATATTTTAGTTTATTATTTTGGCCTACCTCTTGTATAACAATTACACATTCCCTGTCATTCTTGATTCTGCAGGTTTTAGACATTCGCAACACATTATCTCATATGAAGGTCAGCGAAAATTTGCAACTCTCTGAACAACAGCTGAACGCTTTCTTTACCTGCCTCTTTGATCTCGTCAACTGCTTAGAGAGATTACATCCTGCGTTCTTCGATAAACACCTTGCACAAGACACTAGAGAGCAACTTAATGAGGTAAACACATATGCATATACCGTTCATTTAATAACGGAATAAAACATGACTGTTATAGGGCATAGTGTAATTATTCCGAGTTAAGTCCTTTTCGCATAATTGCCCTCAAATCACCCTAAAAAAGAAACCCTTGGACCAATAAAGGTATGATTTTGGGAACCGGTACTCTCTTTACGACGAATTGAACCCAAGGCGATACCATTATTTTAAGTGGAAGAACGTGGCCGGAGGCCGATTTTTTTTCCACGCAAAAATAATGGTCGCCGGTCCATCGTCGTTAAAGAGAGTACCGGTTAAAGTACAGATCACCTGGAGATATGCACGGGGGATGTGGTTCCTAGGAACAAATAGCCCTAAACGGACTACAGAACCGAACGGTCCTACGGACCATGGCTTCTAGGGGTCAGTGGTCTTCACCCTGTGGACCCCTGTTCCTAGGAATAACAGTCCTTGCTTTAATGTTGCTAGTTTTTATACCCCGGACCATGGCTTCTAGGGTCAATAGTCTTCATCGCGTGGACCCCTCTCTCTAGAAATAGTAGTCCTTACTTTTTATATAGTTTAACCGGACTATGTTCTATCGACTATAGTTCCTTTTACGCCAGTGAAATTAACTATTGTCCCCCGCTACTGTTTCGTCCTGGTATTATACGGTTTGACACAATATGTAGTGAATGAATAAAGATGTTAAAAGATGTGTGTGATAAATGGTATTAAAACAGAAGAAGCTGTCGTCAACGCCTTCGGGGTGCCACTGGGTTCTAGCGGTTAAGGTCTCTCTGACTTACGATATGAATGAACAAGGTTCGAGTTCTAGTAGAGTATATTTATTTTAATTTGTTTTTCTTATGCCAGGCAGAAGATTAAGCCTGAATTGACCAAACCCACATGCAGTGGTACTCAAGTTAATTATTGTTTGTGTACAGCCCATACATTGTTGACACTTATCAGCTGTTTACTGATACTGCCTGGTGACTTCAAAGTCTCATATTTCCATACAAGGCCATGGTCAGTGATATACATACCCTACTTGCACCGCTAGTGATAGTGACATTCCCTTGCTTGCACTAAATGAGATAGTCTAACCTTAAGGTAGCTATGTACAGTTTTTCTGATTGGTTGGACAGATTGCAAAAAAATTTTGCTTGACAAAGTAAACTGTAGGGAATTAGAATGACTTCTATAGCCAATTATATCCAAAATAATACTTCCAATGTTATAATATACAATTGTGTACAGAATTACATTGTTTGTATGTATATTTTAACACGATAGCATGGAACTATTTCATCAAGCAGACTAATTATTCAGTGTGGTTAAACAGGCACACTTTGATGCGCAATGTAGGACAGGTATTACTACACAAAAGTATAATTTGGCCTTTGCACTAGATAAGAAAGTCCCCTTAAAGGGAAGTATGTAAACTGAGCTTGGTGTTCCATTGCAAGTGGATTTATACTTCAAAATTAATACAAGATGTATCAGAAAAAAAGTAACATTGAAACTGAATGTCTTTTGTTTCACCATAAAGGTTGATCATTATGAGTGATGCTGCATTGATTCATTACAATATAGTGATACAAAACTAAATTATTTTTCATTCACAAATTCTTTTTGTGCACTAAGATGCAGATGATTGTCCTTTTTAAAGGACTCGTTTGTTTAAATTGCAAAGGTTTCAATTTTAGTGTTTTGCGGAATTTGCGGTATGTTTGCGGATAACTAGCCCTAGTTATGATGGTCCACCGGGACAAATGACCACTTTCATGTCTGAAGGACCAACATTTACGGGTATAATAAGACTTTGAAATTCAGTTCGGTGCTCACCAATCGTACCTCATACCTCACAGGTAAAAATTTCAAGTTAAAGTGGGCAATGAATTTACTTAACATAAACGTCATTGAATCTCACACAAAATGTACAGTGGTGTGCTATTTGTGTTAGTTTGTTAGATTCTTGACTAAATGTGTTTTGTAAGATTGAGATATTAGTAAAGGAAACCACACCAACATCCACACCATTGCGCGCGCACACAAACATGCACCCACACACGCGACACACACACATATAAACGAACCACACACACAAAGATAAACTAACACCACACACGCACGCCGCACAACGCAACACACACATTACACATACACACATGACACACATGCAAACATACGCACAAACACCCACACACACGCACACGAACACATTGCAAACAACAAACAACAAGACACATGACATTATAAATAATACAAATGAAAAAAAAAGAAGGAAGGAAACGCACATCTCGAGCCTTCGAATATGAGTCAAAAATGATACATGAACCAATGAGAGGGGTTAGAGTTTTAATTAGATTAAAAAATATCACCAGTTGGGAGGCTTTTATCAATTTGACTTAAAATGGAAGGTTGCTGACTTTGAAAATTGGTCATATATCTCTACAAATAAAACACGTCATTGTATTTGGTGAATACCCACGTACAACTACCCCTAATTTTAAGTAGCAAAATAATTATTTTATTTTATTAGCTTTAATTTCCTTCAACGATCTAAGAGGATGGCTTAAAGTCAGCTTAAAAACTCAACTGGGTTATTTTGTACTGAGTAAAGCAGTTGCAGAGTTTTATATGGCTATTTTTAAGGTAAATTTCAAATTAAATAATCATTGTTTGTAAAGGGGAACCGGGGTCAAAAACATGGGACCTGAATCATGCAATAGGAAGTCCTCTTGAGGGTGATTTTCAAACACAAGTGGATTATCCAATTCTTTGGGATTCATCGCTTATTTCTTTTATAACTCCAGTTTCCATTTCTGATATTAGCGTCTTGTATTTAAGTGGTATAGGTTATTCTCAGGCCTATATGGGTTTCCTGCCACTCCCCCATTATTTGTTTTTGTGTGTTTGATGTCATTTGATGTTATGTTTTTTAATGGAAATAAATGAAATGGATTGGGAAATTGGAATATAGTTTGTAAAATTAGGAAATATATACGGCCTATTGTTTCTATGCCATTTCTGGCAACGCCGTATGGGTGTAGGCCTATGTAATTAAATCACTGCATTACGACACTAAACTTTTGTAAAGGAAGCATTCTATCGAATGAGTTATGGACATGAACGGCCGACTGGTTCTCATTGTGTGCAGTTTGGTGAAATTGCATTCTGATTAAGTTCAGATAACATAACACCCAAGTTATTCTTTCGAAGAGGACTAAAGGTGAAGCTAAGTTATATATTTTTGGTCATTAGAAACGAATCCCTTTTCGGAACAGTTTCACCGAGCTTCCTGCAAGCCACTGCCAAAGGGAAAGATCTGTCAGTGGAAGAAATATTGCATTTTACGGACATCCTGTGCGGCAATAGCAATTTTAATTCATTTAATCATGCATGTACCGTTTTAAGTTTGATAGTGCCGTGTGGATATATTAAGACTGTCTTGTCTATTTCTACAGAACTCCAATATAATCAATCAAGAAATTAACCGCCAATTTATTGGGTTATTTGGGATACCTCTCGATCCTAAAAAAATCTGTTTTTCAGGTGTTTTTTTTTTTTATATATTTATAAATTAAATGATCAAATAAATTATTAAATAAAATACCAAATACAATTTTTAAATAGGTGAACTGCCAATTTACCTTTTGTTGTCGACTGCCCTAAGGCAGGAAGACACAAGGATCACTTTGTCCACTGTTGTGTTGTCTTTTGTTGTTGTAGTCTGTTGATGTATGTTGTTTTGATGTCTGTTGTGAAAAGGGTTACATTTGCCTGTTATATCCACATACTTTGATGCGATTAAAACAAACTTGGGTCACAGGTGCAACATGGCACCCCCATTTGCTGATGAGGGTCAAAGGTAACTATACCAAGGTCAAAGGTTATGTGAGGTAAATCAAGTTGTAAAAAATTGGCCTGAAAATGAAAAAAATTGGCCTCATTGCAAAGTTGAAATCAATTGGAATTCAAACTGGTTTTATGAATATTACTTGCAAACCCTCGTTTGTTTTGTAGAAGTCGAATGTCACATATCAAGGTCCAAATGACACATCAAGGTCAAAGATCGTGTTAGGCCTATCATTCACAAAACCGGCGACGGCAGGCGACACCAAGCGTCCGAGGACCGATGTTTTTTTGCATATTTTCTGGATGTATTGAGGTCAAGTTTTTCTATGATGCCATTGACTATGTGGTAGTAACACACTTGTACAATCAAAGGTCGGTTATAATCTGGAACACACTAAAAATCTTAAGTGTAAATGTTAAAACAAAACAACCTATTTTTGCAGAGTCTGTTCATATGTTTACGTTTGTGATGTTATAATGTCTTTCTATAAATCTTTAATTCGTGTCCTCAATATTTTTATTAATTATTTGTGTTATTATCTCATACTATTTGTAGTAGCTGTAGCAGCTACTAGTAATACATTTCTTCACAAAATGCAATTATTAATAATTTAAAAAAAAACAGATAGATTCAGTGTTTTGAGAAGAGGACATAGAGTAGGCCTATTCCAGAGAAAGGCCTATATCATAAGTTCAGCTTTCTCGAAGCTATAAAATTATTAACATTGTTATGCCAATTTGCTCCACATACAATATTTTACACCCTAAACGTATTCCCAAAACATGCAAGATAAGATTTTCTATTATTTTGACAAAATTCCTTTAAAAAAATTCCAAAATTGTGAAGACAAACGATGCGAGACAAATCCGTTTTCCCCTAACAAAAATAGTACTTTTGTAAGTTGATGTGATATATTTCACTAATTCAATATATAACCTGATCAAATAAATTCACAAAATAGTAAATACGAACATAGAAACAAAATTAAACAGGTTGTATGCCAATTTAGCAATTTTTTATTATACTTGGAAATTTCTGGACGAGGATGTTTTATCAATGTAATGCTGCATATTCTCGCCAAATACGGTTTGTCCCAGATAAGATTGTCAAGGCAATTGCCACAAATGTATGATAACCCATTAGCTTTGTGCACAGGACCATGGATGGGCCCACACGGAGTTCCTGTAACAACTACTGAAATCCTCAAAGGAGATAATCTTGCTCCCTATCTTTTGTAGTCGTGGTTGATTAAAACCTCAGACAGAGTCTTGACATCACGAAAGACAACGGACTCAACATCAAACCCACGCGTTCTAGACGTAATCACAGACCTTGAATATGCAAATGATCTAGCTCTAACAGCTGATCTGATATGTTGGTGCACAAGATCTACTAAACATCACTTGAAAAATGCTGCAGGACACAGTCGGCCCTACAACCTATATGCAGAAGACTGAATTATACTTTCAGGAGAGATGATCATCAACCTATCTGCCAACCGATGGTAGCCAACTCAAAGAGGTCAAGGACTCAAGTATCTAGGGTACGATGTTTGTCGATTGGTGAACAGCATTCGGCTGCGGCCCGTTAGATGATAGATAGTTGTATCAATTTTAAAGCATCTTCTCTGAAGGTTTCATCGACTTATGTGGCAGAGTAGTAACATACTTGTTTCAATCGTGGTAATGGGCACTATCCGATATTTAAATATACTAAAACAAATAGATTGTAAATTTATGATTATTTATGATGGTTGTTTTTTATATTATTGTTAGTAAAATTATTATTATTATTATTATATTTATAAGCATATTATTATGATTAGCATGCTGATATAGGTATAGGGAAGAATTGGCTATTGTTATGCACTATAATTAAGACGTTTCCCCTCAACTTCCAAATTGACCCATTACAACTGAAATTTACCTTTATTGATGTTTGCTTTTTTAAGATATAACTTGAAAATTTAGGCTGTAGATAGTACAAAATATACATTTTTGAATCCTTATGGTTAGACACATACTGTGTGGTCAATTTAAAATACCTGTACAAACTTGATCTTGGCCCCTCTCCGAAGGTGCAACGAGATAATCAATGAACAGGTTGTTCCCGACAAAAGTGAACATTATGATTTTGCACCGGCTAAAGGCTTTTCTATCAAATATATCCCCATCTGAAGGATTAAGCTGAGAACTGTTTCTTTTGGTACAAAAATTATGAAATTCTAATTTCGTATAGGAGCAAATTACAAAATTAGGCCTATGTTTTTATTGAAATATAAGCACATACAAATCGCCTTTTATTTTCAGTTTAAGTATTTTTGCAGCCAAATAAAAGGTTTAGGGAATCTATTGAGTGTTTATCAATATGAATGAAATCACTAAATATCACGATATTATAGAGGACTTGAAATTCTCGTTGCACATTTAAGGCTTCATTTGCACACTTAAGAATCGCGTTTCAGGTGGGTCCTGTCATGGTTTGTCAACATATTAATCACTCAAACCATTTGTACTTGAGATGTGGTACAAATGTCTTGCTAGCTCCCCGGTATATGTAGTAGTAATAGTATGTAGTAGTAGGTTGTAGTAGAGAGATGTAGTAGTAGTAAGTAGCGTGAGTAGTAGTAGTATGTAGTAGTTGCAGTTGGAGTAGTAGTAGTATGTAGTAGTAGTAGTAGTATGTAGGAGTAGTAGTATAGTAGTAAGTAGTATGGTAGTAGAAGTCGTAGTAGTAGTATATGTATGTAGTAGTAGTAGTAATAGGTGTAGTAGTAGTAGTATAAGCTTATTGTGTGGGTTAGGATATTTTGGTGTGGGAAAGGAGGAAATTCGCCTTTATTCTTGCACTAATTAAACGTTAGGGGAAATTCCGTTTCCACTTAACGTTATCCTGTTGCGCTTGATTCCGTTCAAAGGGATATTTGATATTATTGCAAAATTAAAAAAACTCCACTAGACTAATAAAGGATATGAATATTAATTCATTCAAGTATTTAGCATAATGAAAATTCAAATTTCCCCCCTAAGTGTCATTCTAGGGTTTTTTTTTTTTTTGGAATAATTATTATTATTAAATAATAGTATTAATCGTTCCAATATTTTACCTTTTGGACTTGTTTGGCTATAGTGACCCCATATGTAACTCAAAACAGTTTGAGGTCAACGTCATGCAGGGGTTATTTGAACTTATTGCAACAAAATATCTAATTTTCCTATTGTCACTCTACCCATATACTGAGTACACCATGATTACTGAGAAAGGGCATACTTCGATATGTTAAAATGTATCTGGGAATTTTCAGTACTGTAGTCTATAAATCAATGGATTTTAAGAAAATTGGAAGGAAAAAAGCGTGGATCGAGCTTTAAAACTTCCTTCACACATGTGAGGTCAAAAAGGGGGATCTTTGGGTCATGGGGTTAGGCGGGGACATATACGCACTACTCCAATCATAGTGCTGCTTCAATTATGTGCAACCAGGGCTGGGATTTCTGCGTTTATTCATTGTCGGGGGATGCTCTATTCAGACTGAGAGTAGTAGAACATCATCTGAAAAAGGAAATCATGCAGGACTCCGCCACTGAAAAGTATGTATTACAAGCCTGTTAGGTCACCAAGTGTATTTGAAATGTAATGGGGTGGTTCCATAAGGTGACACCCTTTTCTGACATACTTTCTGACAGCCTAGGAATTTGGAAACAACGGAATAAAACTCACATAAACCGATTTGTCAGGGTGCAGAAAGTGGTCAGAAAAGGGTGTCACCTTATGGAAACACCCAATTTAATGTCAACAATTTCATAGGGGAGATTCATGGGTATAAGAAAATAGAGAAAACAAAAAACCTATCAAAGTTTAGCGTATGTGTCATTAATATGTTGTACTCGGTTATTATTTTAGGGCTAAAATTTCAAAATCCTATGATGTTAGTGTTTACTCAAGAGTAAGATGCCCCCTAGGTTCAATTTCTCAATAGAATTACTAACATTCTTCGGACTTTGACAACTCCTAAGGCACGAGTGACTACCTGGGACGTGGACCAATAATCCTAAGACATCTGGATATTCCGTCCACGTCGAGGCTTGAAATTAATTCCTAAGGATCGATATCCCACCTTGGACTTGGACATACTTTCTTAGGGAATTGTAGCCACGCAACATGCGACGCTAATCCCTAAGGAAAAATTATAGTTCACCGACAGGGCATTAAATTCCTAAAGAAATAGATCAGCCAAATACAAACCGGACCAACATAATCCCCAAGGACTTATAGTTCACGTCGGAATCGGACACCGATCCCTAAGGAGTTCAGTCCACTCTGGCAGGGCATTACTTACGAGGACTAATGTCTGCCTACTTCATACTGGACAAGAATTCCTATAGGTCTATAGTCCAGGTCGGCATTGGACCCTAATCCTTAAGGAGCGATAGTCCACCCCTGAACGGCCTTTAAGTCCAGTAACTAGGAGTCTTCCTACGTTCGGACTTGAACAACAATTCCTAAGGTTTACCCGTCTACCTGAGCCATTTTTTGAACAAAAACTCCCGACGGGGGGGGGGGGGTGGTTACCACTGATTCGTTAATGAACACAAGATTACTTAAATGGTAACACGGATAGTTCGAGTTTCTTCTTTTATTGGTACCAAAAAACCAAGTACAACATCCCATTATGACGTCACCATGGAAGTAGGTGGATATAGGGTGGAAAGTGATATTTCGCAATTTTAGCGACTCAAAAAAACCTTATTATAGCTTAAGATGCTGTCATTATATAAAACTGTCATTCCTATCGAGTAAAAACCGCATGAAATTGATTTCCTAAAATTTTGGAGAAAATTTATGACGCATGTGACGTAATGCTAGCAGTTGGTACTCATTTTGGTATCAATGCAAAGAGCTAGGCGGACTATAGCTATCTATTGACTACCAAAATCAAGTGTCTGTGATGTTCCTGTGTTTGTTAGCATGTTGGTACTCTCTTCCGGAGGGGGTGGTTACCACCCCCCATCAATCACTTGGGATCCCCCTGTATCTTACCTCTACCCCGGTGGTGTTTGTTTTTGGGATTAAAAGGAGGAACATGCAACTTGACAATTACATACATTAATTGGCACCAAAAAAGGGGGGTTAGCAAGCTGGGGAGAAAAAAACTCCGCCCCCACCCCCCCTTCGGTAGACGAGGGATATATCCATGTCGGAATTGGACCATAATAACTAAGGAGCCATAGTCCACCCCTGACGGTCATTACTCCTAGAGACTAATAGTCCCTACTGTCGGAAATGGACATAATACAAGGACTGGTAGTCCATTGGCGGGACTTGATATTTATTCCCAAGGCCTGATAGTCCTCTTCGGATTCATTTCCAATGTAGGACTAACATTAATATAAATTCATGTTCCGCGGGGACTCTAGTCCAGCTTTGCACATCCCCGGACTATTAAAACCAGAATTAGTGCTCCGGGAATGGATCAGGGGGCTAATCTCCTGCTACACACGGTCCCAAAATCTACTTTTTTATCATGTAAAACAGTTATCAATTTAAAGCAATAGTAGCAATTTTTGAGAGCGCCCCCAATTCAAAATTTGATCATTTTGCACGTTGACGTTGGTAATTGTCTATTGAAACTATACCTGCGAACGAGAATGCTAAAAAATGCGTTTATCACAAAATAAGCGATTTGTATTAGAATTGTGAGAAGGGGAAATGCTACGTTATGTCCGTCCATGAAGCCAGAAAAAACAAAAATAGTGCCCACTCGGAGAAAATACCCTTCTAACTTGGCTTGACTTGCTGAACTATTAAAACAACTAATGGATGGCGTAGACACCGTTACAGCGTATTTCCCGGCTATTTAACATTCGAAGGCCATTTCCAGCAGCCGATTCTATTATTATCGGGGATCCCCGATAATAATTATTCTAGTACAAAATTCCTTCGTTTGTGGTGTTTCTATTGAAGATCCTGCATTTCCCGGTAAATCTCTTACCGAGAAAGAGCAAGGAAAAGGTGGATAACGGTCAGTTTCTATTGGGCGCTGTTTACCGGTAAATACTGCCTGGCTGCTGTCGATGAACTCCACATAAAACTTTGCCGGCAAAAGGTCGTACACTGAGGTCAACGCAAAGCAATATGGGTTGACCTTTTCAACAAAAAATGGCGGGACCTGCGATAGTAGGATTGATGTCGATTTTGGCATTTTACAGTCAAAAATAAACTAAAAATTCAGAGGCAAATGATAGGTTAGATGGGTTAAATTTTTGTGAACGTCAGAGAAGGGATCGAAGAAACATGGAGTTGTACAAGCAGCAAGAGGCGATGTACGTAAGATCGGAGGCATCGCCAAATCCTGGCCCTCATCTCTCTAGTCTACACGTGCACACGTAGGGCCCATCGTCGATCATAATCACGCGGTATTATCAATTTCCGTTTCCTCACCTGCATGCGCACTGTCACGGAACGGAGTGTGTTTCTATTGGCGTTTACCGGTAAGTGACGCCGCTATTTTCCTTCCTCGAGAAGGAAAATTTTGCCGGGTTGATTTACCAGTAAATAGTGAGGGAGGTCAGTTTCTATTGAGCACATTTAATCTCTTATCCGTCTCTTTTCCGTTAAATGGTCCCAATAGAAACGCACCTATAGACATTTTCTAGCTTAACCATTCACAGGTATAGTTTACTAGCCAGTTACCAATGCAATGCAATCGTGTAAAAATCTCCAAATTTTTGAAAAATTGGGGGCGCTCTTCAAAAAAATGTGCTAATATTGCTTTAAGGTCACCTTTAACCCAATTTCGCGATGCTAGTTTACGGCTTAACTCCCGGGCTTAACTACAACAAGAAAGGACTGCCACCACCCAGTGACAACAATCGAACAACCCGTTGAACGCAACGATCATACGCAACGAGACGCAACGTTGGCAGGCGCGCGCGAACGTAGCAAATAACATCAATACGCAGCGTGTAGTACCTGGGTTCAATTGTCGAATTGAACCCGGGCATCAACCAATGAAATTGCTTACATTTTCACAGCTGTTTAAGAATACTCAATATAAGGCATTCCTCATATGTTAAGGCTTAGTCGACACGTATCTGAGGAAGAGCCTTGTGTGGTCTGAGCCACTGGCAAACTCCGTTGTCATGGGCTATAGTCAGTCAATCAGGGTTTATCTGGGTTTAATAAAATCACTTCTTTATTTACGTACACCACGTTCGATGCAATGCAAATACCAAGGAAGTATTTCGACGGCGACTGTAAGGGCAAGTAGTGGGACAAATTTAACAGTTTACAACCAGTCCGATCAAAATCGGACCATTCTATGAATTTTACACCAGGATGACCTTGAACTGTTATGAGCCTATTATATTAAAACTATAACGCGTAGATAGGGCAAACTATACCTTTTTTTAAACCTTAGGAGTAGCCCAATAAATTGGTACATCATTTAAGTCAATTCGAACAACTATAATTTTTTACCCCTGTACGAACGTTGCCCCCTTATTTCTACATGTTCCACTAGGTTGATTTTGGTAGACTTTTAATATATTATTTTTGGACTATTTCAGAGTATATTAACACCAGAATTGTTTCTGTTGCAATTTGTGTGGGGTCAAATCATACAATTATTGGACTATAAAGAAGGATAGCGAGACGCACTTAGGCGCATCACCATCAAAGAATAAATACGTCTGTGTCTTATGAGCCAAAAAGTCAATTGTTGATTTTAAATGGATTTCAAAAGTGTCCATATAGACCGTATTCAATATGACGTCAGCCACCAGACTTGTTGGTGGACAAGATGCATACATTCCAGGACTACAATACATTAAGCGCTGTCAATCGATCCATGTTTAGCGATTGCACAGGGAATCAGGGATCATTGACAGGTGAATGTATTGTAGTACTGGAATGCGTATATCTTGTCCACCAACATGGCTGGCTATTGAATACGGTCTATTCAGCCAAAAATCATCCTCGTGTAGCGTCAGTGAATTGTTGATTTTGAATGGATTTGCACACGAATAGCTGTTTCCTTTTCTTTCCAGATCCTGTCATCTCCAGTTACAGCAAACATGACCAATGATGCACTCCAGCCGTTGACAGATGCCATGAAGGAAGTTCTGAATCAGACCATGGAGGACAAATTCCAAGAGTTTTCTGTAGGATTAACGGAACAATTGGATGACCACAGAGTTAAAGTAGCCGATGCAATGAAAGACCATGTCCAAGATGTAGTCAAGAAAGAACTGGAAAATTTTGCTGAAGTGCAGTCAGATAATGTTCAAAATGCAGTCCAAAGAGAATTGAAAAATTATCCTGAGGTTCAGTCAGTGCAGGTTGTTAAAGGGGTTATGAAAAATATTTCCAAGAAGGTCGACAAATCGAAAATAGAAGAAGGAATTAAGGAAATTAGAGGTGAAATGTCCGAAGTAGGGGACGATATCGCACAGGATGTGTCTCAGTTTAAAACAGATTTCAAGGTTGGAATGTAAATCAGAAAAGAAATTTTTACTTAACTAAAGCAGATGAAGCGAAAATTTCGCGGATGGAGGTGGTTTACCGATGAAAAAGGAACGGCGGAGCAAAAGCTTAAAAAATTCTGCAAAGAAACAGAAGACTTCTGAAGCGTTTCTCCTCTGATGATGAATTCCCCCCAATGATGGCGGGCGGAATGATACTTATTTTTAGTCCATTTTTAGTCCATTTTACATTTTAGTAAAATTTTTCAACTCTGACCTCGCAGACATTTGCCCTTGACACATGACATTTGAACCTGATCAACATATGAGGGATCCATGGTGTACCTAGGACCCAAGTGTGGTTCCAATGAAGCTTAACATCAATGAGGTCAATTTACATTGTAACTCTTTTTCAACTTGACCTCACATGACCGTGACATTGCCACATGACCTTTGAACCTCATCAAAATATGAGAGATACCATGGTGCAACCTATGACACAAGTTTGGTTTCATTGAACTTTCAACGTTTCAATTGAGGTCAATTTTAAAAAAAAAAAAATTAAAGCCAATTTGTGAAGAAAAATGAAAAATTTTAGCATATTTTCTAACTTTGACCTTCACCATGGCCTTTGACCTTGACATATGCCGTTTGACCCGGATCAAACATATGAGGGATCCCATGTGCACCTAGGCCACAGTTTGGTTCCAGTTGAATTGGAAAGAATTAGTATTCTGCCCAGGGGTACGAATTCGGCAACGTGAACGGAATAAAACGCATGTAAAGGTGCCGAATTTAAGTGGTGGCAGAATACTAAATGCATCCCTTGACTTTCACTGTTCTTTTTTATTTGTATTGGTTGGACACAGCTATAAAAGTAGGTGTCCAATAATTGTAATATCCATTGTTGGGCCAATTTGGTCAAATTTCATAATGGTAGTCATCAAACCCATCATACTGTTATCCCGTATGTTAGTGTCTACTTTGTAAAAATAGTTATTTGTGCTGCATTCCAGATAGGTGTCTGTTCTACTACAACACGACCAAAATATGTTAGTTGACGTTTATGTATTTTAATTTCCTTTGTAGTTTTACCATAAGATTACTATCATCTTACACCTATTTTTGGACAACGAACAGACAGGCGGATTCAGGAAAGCAATCTTGTAGACCTTGAAAGCCACGTTGTTTATCCTATACTGTTAGAAATCTCTGTAAGCTTGCATGAATGACGGTAAAACGTAATTTCAACGTTGTTTTAAACTGAAATAAAAGACTTTACCATAAAATATACAGGTGACCCAATCAAATTGTTACCAACATGAAAGTGATATTTTTCCACGTTCGTAATGTGACATTGTGTGGATTTTATTTATATCACAAAGATATGTGTAATGCATCTTGCCTGAAAAAAAATTAGTCATTTGGTGAGTGGTTTCAAGATATGGTCTCCACCGCAACAATGCGTCGAATACAGAACCTGTCCAGGGTTGTTTGATGGAAATGATAATACACAATCAATTGTTGTGGCAACCGGTTTTCTAAATTGAAATCAATAGCAGTGCAGTGTGCTAAATCCAGTTTTCTGTCTTGTATCGGGGCGGGCTTTCAAATCTAAAATCATACCGTAGCGTGAGTTGTGCTTCTTTAAAGCCAGATATCTTATTCAAACGAGAACTTAAATATTATCATAGTAATGGCACCTCAAGTTACGCCACAACAACGGGCCTTGCGTGTAAGATTACTACCAAACTGTAGCTAAGCTATGTGCTGTGCAACGGGCAATGGCCAAAAAGGGTTCCCTTGAGATGGCGTGACCAATCAAAACCTGCTATTTGTAACATGAGAAAAACTGTTTTGGAAGCAGAACGGATCTTGGAGAGCGGACGGCCTAGGTGCATCGAAAACCTGCGAACATTCAAGCTGTAAGACAGTAGCTTCGCAAACATCCCACCACGCAAGCAATAAGGAGAAACCGTGTCACAAATGTCGCCAGATCGTCATTTCAGGCATCGATAGTGATGATCAATTGGAATCCACACAAAATCGATTTGCAATTGGCTACTCAACAGACCAGGGGACTTCTTAAAGTCTGACTCAGGAGATTTCGAAATATTATTGTTTTTGTGTAATGAATGAAAATAGTCAACAAGAACTAAAGATAGTAAACCTGTAAATGGCACAATCGAAATTTGAGATGAAATGGATTTTCGTTTTGATGCAGTAAACATTTTAGGTGTAGTATTAATCCATCGGATACGTGTATAACAAAAATTCCGGATCCGGAATTTTATAACAAAGTTGTGATATTTCTATATGAAGGAATTCGCTTTAGCTTAGCAATTTTCACACAGTGATTAGTATAGGACAAGCATTTATGTACATGCCAAAAAACAATGATTTTTTTTGGGAAATTGAGGGCGCCCTCCCAGGAAATCTCTGAGTCGGCCTTAAGAGAACTGGCTCAGTGAACTCTCACACATGTGATAGGTATGCGCCAAAAGGAAACCCTCCCAATGATTTGTCTACCACAGACTAATGATCGCAGGAAAGTTTTAGTTAGCAGCTGTTACAGGTAACGATAACTAATTGGCCCATTTTTATTGATGGAACTTTGACATGGTGCAGGGGTAGAAATAATTATAGTCCGGCGACTCACAGTCTGGCTTACAATAGTAAGGAAAGGGCAGTCAATTCAGTGTCTCCTCACGAAACATTAGTTTCACGCATTTATCGTTATGGTGTATGGAGCCCTGGACTTTGGCTCCAGCCGGACTATAGTGCTTTCACACTGTTATCGTAAATATCAAATCAAAATTCTGTGGAACCAGAGTTCGGCGCATTTTTCAGCGCAAAGAAATGTAGCAATTCGTCGTGCCTGGTTTCTTCAAGACGGTGTAGCGCATAAGGGTAGAAACCCTCCTTCAGGAAATTCTTTCCAAAGGATCATTGGATCGGGCATTGCGGGAATGACCCCCCGGTCACCGGATTCTAACTCCGACTAGATTTGCCTAGGGTGTGTAATAAAGATAGAATTACATGAGGGGTCCCCAAACACATTACCAGAACTAAGACGACGGATAAACGATGCACTTACCGCGCGTAACATCAAGAGCTGTTCAACAAATGCACTCCAGCCTAGGCTACCAAGTGCATCGCAATCAGGAAGGATCGATTGTGGACAAAGAAACTAAAGTAGAGTTAGACAATTATCTTTTAGATGTGGTGGTTGCAATGGTGCTTCAAAACCATGCTAAAAAAATGATATCCGTGGACAAGTCTTTTTGCTTACTTATGTTCAGTGGAAAACAATCTTGAGAACCACCAACCAAAATGAACACAAACTTCAAGGTGTAAGATGCTCATTACCCATTCTTTATGATAAAAATAAAATCCACGATATCAAATTTACAGAAAGTGGAAAAATATCACTTTGAATTTTAGGGTCATAGTTTTTAATGGGCAACTGAGTAATAGGTTAAAGCACAATATACTTTGAAGGAAAGCGTGCAAAAATCATTATTGAAAGTGATGTACATAATTTGTAAATTTACGTTTTCTCAGGCAGTTTGCTGAAGGATCTTGAACTGCCAGAAAATTACGTAAATTTAAAGAGTCTAAAATACTCTAATATTTTAGAAAATCATACTTGAGATTCCTTATGTTATAGAACTGAGGGCCGTAGTGGTGTTTGAGCTTGTATTTGCGAGGTTACAAACCAAAATAGACAAAAATGTCAAACTAAGCCTGTAAAGTGACACATGACATTATCAACAGGGCACGTAAATTTTCGAGATTGCAAACAGTACTAACCTTTCGACACCTTTAAGCTACTTTACTCCGTGATCGCGTGAATATGAATACGCCTTACTTAAATCACTTAACATCTCAGTTTGCATAAGCAAAACTTTAGGACGACGAGCTTAATTAACAAGATGGTAGATCCATTACCTATAGTCATTTCGATCTACAGCAACTTAAGAAAGAATTTTACAATAGAGAGTACAAAAATCTAAACGTGCGCATTTCGTCTATAGGTGGTCAATAATCACTATCTACACAATGTTTCAGTGACAACTTCGTGTGGAATGTTTACCTTGCAGTTGATAGCCCAACAGGATCACCTTCCTAGTACATATTCAACGCTTCAGGTGTATAATGGGAAGTTACTTTCACGAAATTGATCATGTTTGTGGGAAACCATGTTAGTGAAACTTAATTTACCCACATTGGTAACTTCAACTTGACGATGATGTTTGCACGGTCGATGCTGAATTACCACAATACAACTAAAAGTGATTGACTCCAGAGGTTATATTCATGGCGATGTACAACTAGCATCATGCATTCGTTGATGGCATTTGAGAATCTCAAATGCCATCGATGACTTGCAAAACAATCTTTTTGATACACACGTTTCCTTTTTCTGATTGTTTGTTTTTAACCTACTTCCTTCTCTTCGTGTTCTACACTGTTAAAAATTTCCGTACATTAAAAAAACAGATATTCCCGTAAATTTTACGTAAAATCTGTTTGAGAAAACAATAAATAAAAAACAAAAACCATAAAAAAAATGTTTATTTTTTACGGAAATATTGCTGCCAGAATTTTTGTTTTGGTTCCGACTTTTACATCTACTTGAAAAATTTCTGTTAAAATACACATTATTTTTTTTGCGTATTGAGACAAATATCTGTAAAATTATGTCAAAGTTCCGTTTAATATGGACAGAAATTTCTGTAAAGTTTAGCCTAAAAATATCTTGGAAATACTGCTGCCAGAAATTTCCGTAATTACGGAAATTTTTTTAACAGTGTACCTTGTTGTGAACTAAACATCGCGGTATTTGTACTAGAGTATTATGAGGATCAGCGTCAATACTATTAGCAGTCTCAGCTTAACATTGAAACACAGCCATGCCTACGAACATAGCTGAGCACGGTCACGCACTTGTTTATGCATGCTAATATCTGAGATAGTATTCCCTCATTTTACTGATGAGTTTGCTAAAATGCAATTTTCTTTGAGAAAATACAAGTTTACTCTAATGTAAGATTGAGAAATCCTTTCCTGTACTCATGAACAATTCACAATTGTCGTTGAATTCCCACATTTTCGTTTTATTTATTTTACTTTTTAGTTGGTATGAGTTTTAGATTTAGGGTCAAGGATGAGCCAAAAAGATTCCCCTTTTTTACTTGACCTAACTTTTTCATATAACTTATACATATAACATAAAGTTGAACTTTATGCTTAAAGGATCTGTTTTTTTGCCAAAATGAACTGAAATGAAGGGACGTGCATTAACAAGAAGCTTTAGGTGTGATCGTAAGCGTTTTATGTCACCCGGGCAAAAACCCAGAGGAACCCCCTGGCTCCTTAGGAGGACTAGGGTTAAAAAAAAAGCAAAAACAAAACGCTCCTTTATTGTTCACCCTTGCTGTTGCAATGTAATTGCAGGCGATGACATGTCCTGTAATTCAGTGCATTTTCTAGGAAATAGGTTTATCTACAGAAACTGAGCTGATGAAAATATGAGAAATTATGTAAAGCTGGGATGAATATACCCATAGAGGGATAGGAAGCACGCACAAATACACCGTTCAGGTCTGCCTCGGACTGATTTGGAATTAAAAATTTTCAAAAACCGAATTTTATTTCGCAAACTTAATGCCAAAACTGCACCGAAAAAAAAAAAATAAAAGTAATAAATAATCAACTTTTGCAGTTTAATCATCAATTTTATAAGATAAAGGTAGGTGTACAGGTTTCCGAATTCTGCAACCTTTAACAATTTTTTCATTTTCGAATTAGTAACTGCTAATTTATAACTTCGCTTTCTAGAATTTCCTGTGTTACATAGAGAAATAAATGGGTAAAACAGCATAAGGAATATACTAAGCAATAAGAATGTAGCAATATATCTAATATGCAAGTTGTGATACACAAGACGAAGCACACATGAACGTAAATATTTAAAGTGACAGGAGGAGATTTTTTTAGGATACGAATTCTCTCAAAATGCACAGGATCGATTGTAGACCACCAACCAAGAACGTTCCGAAGGTTTATTGGACAAACAAGTACAAAAGAAAACAGCAAACCTTGTTTTGAACTTGCCTGACTATCGTAATTGTCCCCATAGAACACCGTGCTTTGACTTTCTGTCGTGCACGACAGAAAGTACTAAATCATCATATAATTACATAAAGACGGCGTATTCTGCTTATTCACTTCAGGTGTGATCTAATACATTGGAAAGCATTCCAAATATGCAAAAATAACGGGTTCGAAAAAAATTGGGGGCGCTTCTTTCTGGACATCTCATCATGTCTATTTAAAACACATAATGAATAGGGAGCTTCATATTCCTGTTAGTATATTAGTCCCAGATGGAAAAGATAAACAAAGAGCTGTCGATTTGATTGGTAAGGTTCAAGAGAAATTTTGGAATTTGAAAGTGTTACGCTTAATAAAATAAATATAAGGGAAATAGGAGAATACCAAGTCAAGAGGTCGCTGTCGTTCGTCTGTGAAAGTGTTCTTCATGAATGATTAAAACCTGTTCGAGATGTACGCAGATATTGTTAGACGCCCACACTCTCACGCATGGCGTAAAACTTGGAGACACTAATATTAAACGCAGTTTTTTTCTGTTCTGTCACAGTGTAAAGTGTACTTGCGAGTAACGGCACCCTTTAGAATTTACAATTTCACAGGTTAAGTGAGAAAAAAGTAGCTATTCGCTATCGGGTAACTTAAAAAGAAAATGCCAGGTTACACAAGAAACTTATAAATATATTATAAAAATACATCGCGGTCCTCTGACAGGCCTCAACCTATCTTACAACTCGACCTCGCATGACATTTGACCTTGTATATGACCTTGACCTCATCAACAAATGAGGGATCCCATGTTGCACCCCTATGACTCAAGTTTGGTAGAAATCCATTGAAGTATGCTGATATTACAGGCAAATGTTAACCCTTTTTCACAACAACAACAACAAACAAAACAGTGGACAAAGTAATCCCTATGTGTCTTCCTGTCTTATTAAGTAGGTGTCACAAAAACAATCTCAGTCAAAGGGTAAGATATTCATGAATTAGAGCTT
Organism: Ophioderma brevispina; assembly: GCA_023653785.1. Classification (NCBI taxonomy): domain Eukaryota; kingdom Metazoa; phylum Echinodermata; class Ophiuroidea; order Amphilepidida; family Ophiodermatidae; genus Ophioderma; species Ophioderma brevispina. The sequence goes on along the minus strand of JAMKCH010006513.1, from coordinate 46,406 downwards.
TCATGCTAGACGTGCAGTCTTACACGAAGGATAGATCATTGAACAAAGGGCTTTATTTCACAAATAATAAAGAAAGTTCATTCAACATTGCCGATAATGGCGACCTCCACCATGTCCACGGACAGCAGCATTTGTTAAAGGACAAGACCGGACAAGACTTTGCTGTATTATTGTGCTGTGTTAGACACCATGTCTTTGTTAAATAAATAGACCTTTTGCTCAAAGAAATAGTAACAATTGATAAATAGTACTTCTGGAGGCACCCATATTGGCCGTAATGGTAAGTCACCCATCGTTAACAACAGGAGTGCTGTGGAATGTCTGCATTGTCTGGGATACATTTTTCTCCCAGCCCACATATTGACCAGTCACCCATTGTCAACAGCATGTGTGCTGTGGAATGTCTGCATTTTCTGGGTTACAATCTTCTCCCAGTCCATTATTGACAATTAAGTCTCCCAAAGCCCACATATTGAAAATTCATCCGTTATCATCACCAGGTTTGTTGTGGAATGTCAGCATTGTCTGGGTCCCTTTTTCTCCCAGCCCACATATTGACAAGTCACCCATTGTCAGTAGCAGGTGTGCTATGGAATGTCTGCATTTTCTGGGTTACAATTTTCTCCCAGCCCACATATTGACAAGTTACCTATTGCCAGCAGCAGGTGTGCTGTGGAATCTCAGCATTGTCTGGGTTACAATTTCCTCCCAGCTCACATATTGAAAAGTCATCCCTTGTCAGCAGCAGGTGTGCTGTGGAATGTCTGCATTATCTGGTTTACATTCCCATCTCACATATTTAAAAGTCATCCATTGTCATCAGCAGGTACGTCAGCATTGTCTGGGTTACAATTTTCTCCCAGTCCACATATTGACAATTAAGTCTCCCAAAGCCCACATATTGACAATTCATCCATCATGTCCATTATCATCACCAGGTTTGTTGTGGAATGCCAGCATTGTCTGGGTCCCATTTTCTCCCAGCCCATATTGACAAGTCGCATATTGTCAGCAGCAGGTGTGCTGTGGAATGTCTGCATTGTCTGGGTTAGAAATTTTTCCCAGCCCATATATTGACAAAACACCTATTATGAGCAGAAGGTATGCTGTTGAATGAGCAAATTGAAGAAATGTCATATTTTGTTGAAAATGTATCTGTGACACTTAAAGGTTTCTAAGACCGCTTCACACTGCCGTTACACGTCATGTGAATTACGTCTAAACCTGACTTTTTACAAAGACCACCAACATATGCTACATCTATCATATGTTACATATAAGCTGTCGTAAGTACAAATTTGTGGCAATTCAAAGCATCTATTTCGGCTGTGCCACGAAATGTAATATATAGAAGATAACGATCCGCACAATATATTATCAGGAAACTTAGCAAACAGATTACTCGTAGAATTTCAATTTTAGGACAAAGAGAGAAAACTTTTCACAGGAAAATATCTCTGTCGCTAAGCTGAAAACATATTAGGTATTAAAGAAAAGTAATCGGAGAAAATATCAATCATGTCAGTGAAAACATTAAAGGTTGATATAGGAAGCCGTGCTATCATCATTTTGACAGTGGCGCCGAAAACATTTTACTTCTAGCTGAAACGGATCAACTAGTCGCTAAACTGACATAGATACAACACAAAGTGTCTAAGATTACGGAATGTAAATGTGATCGGCATTTTGTTTCAGAGTTAAATAAAAATTGTATCATAAAGTGGCGCCTCGACCAATGTCAAATTGTGCTATTTTAAAGCACTTATTCAGATTGATAAAACGGCTGGCAAGAGCCACGGGAAACAGTTGCGTTTGAATTTAAGCGACTCGGTGGCGATTTGGTTTGATATTGACCCCGTGGTCTAGTGGTTAGGGACATCTTTCTAGTACACGGATGGTTACCGGTTCGAATCAGGGGTGGCATCCAGATCTAACCGTATTGAAGGCAGATTTTTCAAAACACAGAGCGTGGCAAAGACAATAAATTCGGGTGCAGGTCGCTATTCAGAAGACCTATTACTCAGAAGACCCGCTATTCAGAAAACCCACTACTCAGAAGGCCCGCTATTCAGAAAATTCTGAATAGCGGGCCTTCTGAATAAAGGGATTTCTGAATAGTGGGCTTTTTGTTTTATTTTATTTAAAAGACCCGCTACTCAGAATGTTTGTTCTGACTGACGGGTTTTCTGATTAATGGGTCCTTTTGGTCACTCAGAAAACCCGTTACTCAGAAGGCCCGCTATTCAGAATTCTGTTTAGTGGGCTGTTTTATATGTTAAAACGGCCCGTTATTCAGAAGACCCGTCAGTCAGAATGTTTCTGACAAACGTCTGGATTTTTTCTGAATAACGGGCCTTCTGAGTAATGGGTTTTCTAAGTCATTCAGAAAACTTAAAGAAAGGGGATCCATCATTCAGAATCCTTTGGCCGAGGCGTCATTTTAAGTTCAAAATGCGCTAAGCCTGTCACATTTTGCCCATACTTCTTCTCTGGGCCCTGTAGAGGAACAACTCGAGTGCCTATGCCCATATTTTAAGGGTCAAGGAATCCAATAAGATATTTATAGCAATATTTGGATAACTAGCTTGTGTCATTCGGTGGTGGCTACCATCTGGCATCATCAAAATGGCACCAATTATGTCTTTTTAATCCATATCATCCAGCCTCTGAGAGAGAAGCAAGATTGATGATGTCTATCCTCAAATTTTCAAGATCAATTAATACATAGAACATTGATGGTATATTATTGGCTCATTAATTTGGCTTTGGTAGCTATCTTGGATTTCAAATGGCGCCAAGCAAAGGTGGTTTTGCCAATTCATGCTATTGTAAAACACAGGTGAAGTGAGGTCTTAAAAAGAAATGTCTTTCAACATACAAACAATACATTGGGAAAACAGATGTCCATATCTACAATGTGTCATAATTTTCAGGCTATTCTTTATTTTGATTGATTTCCTAGGTTTAGCGGCCCTTAACACTTTTGTATAATGTCTTGTGTGCACTCCCGTGTGTGTGTGTGGGGGTGGGGGTGGAGGGTCATGTATTGGTATCCCCCCCCTGAAACAACTTGGGCCCGTTGATTTTGTTTTTTACCAAACTCTTGTCATTGCTGGCACATCAACACGACCACTTTATATGGGGAAATAGAAATACGGTTGTGTCCGATTCAAAATACGGTCCACTATTTTAGACGCGCAACCAATTGTTTTTTTTTTTAAATATTGTAGTTTTATAAAAACAATTGTGTTGCGTGAGATTTGTATCATAATTGCATAATTAGATTCCACTTAACACATAATTGCATATTATACAACTTAAAACACGCCTACTTGCCAATTTATTACACTTAACACATAATTGCATAATTATTAACACTTACATTCTACACGAGTCGAGAGCGCGTGTGGTCCAGTGGGAAACCCGCAGGACTCATGATCATTAGACCGTTTAAATTGTGAGTTTCTAGCCCCGGCCGAGGCCAATGTGTTCTGTCCCTGGGCAAGACACCTTATCCGTTTGTCTCACTTCACCCGGTGTAAATGGGAGCTGAATTTTCAATATCTTAAAACATAACTTGTGACAGCGGAATAAATGTTTTCAAGCATGTTGTGTAAAGCGCTATAATATTAATCCTTCATTTTCAATTATCTTATTACGGCTCAAGGTGAATGAACAAAATATATACTTAATGTAATTCATGAATTGTTTCAAATTAACGCCAGTAGACTCCTACTGTACAATTGAAATTTGTTAATTAGCGTTAGACATGCCACTCTCCTTCCCGTGTTGTGGGGAATAGACGATAGTTTCCATAAAACGCAAAAAAAAAAAAAAAACAAAACAAAAAAAAAACACTGAATTTTTTTAACACTTTAGTGTAGAAGAGGGGGGTGGACCCAACTTTATTTTTCGACGCCATGTTTTAACGCTAAATTATTTTTGCCCAAAATTTTATGCAATTGCCTGAATATTCCTTGTACATATTTTGGTGAAAAAATTTCAAATCGGCCCTTAAGTTTTTTTATGCTAATTGGTAGATAAGCATTTGGTGGGCGCTATTCAAAACTTGTTTGCCTCTTAAATCGTACGTACTAGAGTAAACTTTTTAAAATTTTTATTTCAAGCAATGTAATTCTCCTCTTATGATCCAAATTTTAGGGGAAAAGTCCTCCGGAAAGTGGGTTTTCAATATTTCTGGGCTGTAGAATTTGGTGCGCGTCAGAAAAAATGGTCGTTTGGACCGCTTTATACAACAGATTTCATTTTCTCCTCCGCTATAATGTTGTCGTGCTGATGTACCCCATCAATGACCCTTTTTTTGTTACAAACATCCAAGGCGAAGTTTTTTCAGAGGGTCTACATGAGCCCCCACCCCCACCCCACACACACATACACACACAATCGGGAGTGTACATACCTTATACACTTAGTGTCAATGAACTCATGAGGGACGTTAACCCTAGGGAGTCAAAAAAAACCTGAAAATTTGACACATTTGCTAGCTATTTTGAACATTTTCTCTTCCCAATGTCTTGTATGTTGAAAGTCATTTTCGTTATAAGTACCCTACTGCAATGTGCTTTACAGAACTATGACTTGGCAAAACCACCTGCTCTTTGCAGCCATTTTGAATCCAAGATGGCTACCACATACAATTAAGACCAATGATATCAATCAATAATCTAGCTATTGTATTAATTGACCCTGAAAACCTTGAGGATAGACATCACAATCTTGCTTCTCTATCAGAGAACGGGATATGGATTAAAATAGACGTAATTGGTGACCATTTTTTGAGTTTTAAAAAAAATGGCCCGCCATCCATATCATAATCACGAATGTTAATATTTCAACGATTTTCCAATGGGCCCTTGCTTCTAGAAACCAGAATCGTGCCTGTATGAGCCTGTTCGCTGGTGCAAAGGGATCCTTCTCTATCATGGTCTATTTTGGTTGCCATTTTGGTTGACTTCATTTTGTTTTTGTTTTTTTGAACTGGAATAGCCTTTTAATTATTGAAAGTGTTTTTTTTTTTTCACACTCCCAAAAAAATGCAAATAGAATCCTGATTATCAAATAGATAATAAAAGTGATCGCGATATTCATGTTAAAAGGGATATTTTGGGCGTCTTTTGAATTTTTTTGGCAAAAGTAGCCTTTTGGGATATTTTCAAGTTGTTCCAATCAATTTCTCATGCCGAAAACCATATTTAGACACTAAAATTAGAGAATAGACCATTATAACTTAATTATGAATTTTGACCCCCAGAATGGGAGCACTCCCGGAAAGGACACACTTTGGGCCCTTTTTTCAATAAACGGAGAAATAAACTGCGTCCTGATCTGTTTCCTCCTCCCCTCGGAAAATTTTACCCTAGATCAACTTCAAACATAAAGTGAACACCATTTCCCAGCTGGTGAGGGTCGGTGAGGCTGTCTATATGTGCCAATTAAATGCGTATTCGTTTTACTTTTGTAAATTATAAGTACTTGAGCAGATATGGAGTGAACAGGTCTTAACTTACTCCATTTTTTGATAGGTTTAAGGTTTTTTTTTTTTTAATGGTTAATAAAAGGTGTTTGTTTGTTTGAAAATTGAGAATGCTCTTTGCACAAAATATTTTGGAGATTTTTCTATAAACACCTTTTTTAAAAACCGTTCGCTTTACGAATTGAACGTCGTATCTACATACTAGTTTCCCCGCGTCGTGCAACAAACCTGGCGGCGCCAGCCTCTTTTTCTTTTTTCTGGGGGGGGCAACGGGGGGGCAAAGTGAAATCTTGTGGGGGAAAAATTAATTCTGGGGGGGGGGGGCAAAATATGAAAAATTTGGAAAATTTTCACCAATTTTGGCCCAAATCGCTGATTTCTTGCCAAATCACTGAATTTTTTGGGGCCAACTGGGGGTTGGGGGGCAAGAAAAACAATTGTGGGGTAAATGCCCCCATGCCCCTGGCGGCCAGCCACTGCAACAAAGTCGTATCTATCATTTACGACTTTGTTGCACTCACATGAACGAGATACCCCCCTCACTAACGCCCCATCACCTTACAACCCCCCCCCCCCCCCCTCCCCAACACCCCTCCGCCTCCCCAAAACCCCTCTCTCCTCTCCTTCCCACCTAACACTCCTACCTCCTCCCCCCACCCCTTCCCTCCCCCATCACACCCCTTCCCTCCCATAGCCCTCCCCACACCCTCTCCAACCTAACATCCCTCCCTTCCCTTCCCAAAAACCGCTCCCCTCCCCAACACCCCCCCCCCTCCCCAAACACCCCTCCCACCACAACACCCCCTTCCCCTCCCCAACACCCACTTCTTCCCTCCACAACACCACCTCCCCCTCCCCAGCACCCTCCTCTCCCCAACCCCCCTCCCATCCCCAACACGCCTCCCCAACGACCCCTCCCCAACACCCTTCCCCTCCCTAACACCCTTCTCCCCTCCCAGACCCCTCCCCAACACGCCTCTCCCCCCCTCCCCTCTCCCTCCCCAACACCCCCTCACCCTCCCCACCCCTTCCCCAACAAACACCCTCGCCAACAACCCCTCCCCCCTACCCCCAACACCCCTCCCCAACCCGCCCTCCCCAACACCACCCAAACTCTCCCAACACCCCTCCCCTCCCCCAACACGCCTCCCCCAATTCCCCATCCCCAACACCCCTCCCCTCCTCAACAACAACACCCCTCCCCCTCCACATCACCCCTCCCTCACCACACGCCTCTCCTCAACACCCCTGAGCCCCTCCCAACACCCTCCTCATCCCTTCCTCTCCCAAACACACCCTCCCCCTCCCCCAACATTCCCTCCCCTCCCCTAAACCCCCTCCCGCAAAACCACCTCCCCTTTTCCCACACCCACCTTTCCTCTCACCAACCATGCCACCTTCTCCTCCCCAAGATCTGCCCCTCCCAACATCCCACCACCCTTCCCTAACCACCCTTCCCTTTCTCCAACAACAACCCTCCCCTTCCCCAACCCTCCCTCCACCTCTCCCCACACCCTCCCTCCTTCCCAAACGCCCCCACACCCTTCCCAACACCCCTCACCTCCCCCAACCCCCTCCCAACACCCTCCCTCCCCACACCATCTCCCTCTTGTCCTCCCCAACCCAACCCCCCCCTCCCTCCCAACACCCACCTCCCCACACTCCACCTTCCCCCTCAACATCCCACCCTCTCCCTAACCCCCTCCTCCACACTCTCCAACCTCCCCAACACCACCTCCTCAACACGTCCTCCCTCCTCCCCCAACACCACCTTTCTCCTCACCAACACCTCACCCCACCCTCCCACATACCCCCTCCCTTTTCCTACACGCCTCGCCCTTCCCCAACACCCCTCCACCACCCTCCCCAACACCTCTCCCCCTCCCAAACATCCCCTCTCCCCAACCCCTCCCCTCCCCCAACACCATCCGTCCCAACCAACGACCCCTCCCCAACCCCCTCCCTTCCCAGCACTTCCTCTCCCCACACCTTCCCTCCCAACACCCTTCCCCCCTCCCAACACCTCCTCCCCAACACCATCTCTAACACCTCCCACACCAAGCCCAAACCTGTCCCAACAACCACTCCCCAACCACCTCCCCTTTCCCCACACCCTCCCCTCCCCAAACCTTCCCTCCCACACACCCTCCCCTCCCACAATCTCCTCCCCAACACGCTCCCCCCTCCCAACAACTTCCCCAAGAATTCCACAACTCCCACCTCCCCAACGAACACCCTCCCCACCACACCTCACCCTCCCCAACATCCCTTCCGTTCCTCCCAACCTCCACTTCGCACTCCTCACTCCCCTTCCCCAACACACCTCTCCCAACACCCTCTTGACCTTCCCCCCCACACCGCTCCACCTCCCCACACACCTCTAACCGACAACACCTCCCATCCCCAACAGCCCTTCCCTTCCATTACATCCACCTCCCCCTCCCCACATCCCGCCCACCTCCCCCAACACTCCCTCCTCAACACAGCCCTCCACCATGCCAACACGCCCCTGCCCCTCCCCACCAAAACCCCCCTCCCTCGCCAACATTCCTCCCCTCCTCAACACCCGTCCCCTCCCCAAACCACCATCCACCCCAAAACCCCCTCCCCTTCCCAACACCACCTGGCCTCTCCCCCACACTCCCACCTTCCCCCCTCACCACCCTCCCACCTTCCCTTCTCCCCATCCCCACCCCCCACCGTCACCTCCCCCACCAACCCCCCACACGCCCCCTGCCCTCCACTTCCCGTCTCCCCTTCCCAACCCCCTCCCCTTCCCCAACAACCCTCCGCCTCCCCACAACCTCTCCATTCCCCAACACCCCTCCCCCCCCCACCACCTGTCCCCTACCCCCTCCCCTCCCAAACCCCACCTCCCCACACCCCCCTCCCCTCCCCCCCACCCAGCCTCCACCCTGCCCCCTTCCCCCTCCACCCCACCCCGCCCCCCCCTCTCCCCCCCACACCCGCTTCCTGAACCCCCCTCCCCTCCCCTATCCCTTCCTGCCTCCCCCCCTCGCGCCCGCTCCCCTCCACCACCATCTCCTCCTCCCTCCCCCAAAACCCCCTCCCTCCCAACACTCATCCTCCCCCCTTCTCAAACACCCCCACCTGGCCTCTCACCAACACGACGCTTATCTTCTGTCCCTCCCCAGCACACGTAACCCTTCCCCTACCCCCACTTCCACCCCTCCCCCTTCCCACCTGCCTCCTCTTCCCCAAAACCAACAAACCCCTCCCTCCCCAACACCCTCTCCCCTCCCGACAACCCTCCCCATCCTCCCAACCCCCCATCTCCCCAACACTCCCTGACACTCCTCCACCTACCTAGGACGTAATGCAAAAAATACATGAAAAATAGCAGTACAGGTATTTACAAACAAAATGCTAGAATTTAAAATAAATAGCAAAAACATTAAATAATATTAATTAGTAGATTTAATCAATACAAAAAATACTTCATCTTGTGGTGGTATGCAGAACCTCAATTTTGTGAGTCAAAGTAAAATTCGTTTATACTTCCCCTACTTCCCTCCCTTCCTTAACCCCCTACTTAACACCCCTCTCCAACGCCCCCTTCCATCCCAACAAACAACCACAGCCCCATCTCCTCCCCACACCCGCCCCAACACCTCTCCCTTCCTCACACCACCTCCAAACACCCCACCTTTCACCTCCATCACCACCCCTCCCCCCCCCCCCAACACTCCCCTCCCCAACACCTCTCCCTCCCCAACCCCTTCCCCTCCCCACACCTTCCCTTCCCCAATACCTCTCCCCAACACCCCCTCCTCCCCCCAACCACACACCACAAAAAAAACCCCACCCTCTCCCCCCACCCCTCCTTTACACCCGTTCCCCCTCTCCACCAACCCCCTCCTCAACACCCACTCCCAACACCCCTCCCTCCCAAAACCCCTCCTCCCCAACTTCTCTCTCACACCCCCTCCTCTCCCCAAAACCACCTCCCCAACACCCACCTCCCTTTCCAACAAACACCCCCTGGCCTTTCACCCAACATGCCACCTTCCCCTCCCCAACCCACCTGCCCCTCCCCACAACCCTCGCCCACTCCCAAACAACCCCCCCTCCAGTCCCCAACACCCCTTGTCCAACACCCCCTGTTCACCGCCACCCCCTCCTCAACACCCCTCCTCTCCAACACCCTCTTCCCTCTTCAACACCCCCCATTCCCAATACCCAACACTCCTCCCCTCCCCAACCCCCTCCTTAACAACCCCTCTCACCCCCCTCCATCCCCCCCCATCCTCTCAACACCCTCTCCTTCCCAACCCCCCACAACCCCTTCCCCAACACCCCTCCCTCCCCCAACCACCCCCTACCCAACACCCTCCCTCCCTAACACCATCTCCCTCTCCCCAACACCCCACCCTCCTCCAAACACCACCTCCACACCGCCACCTTCCCCCCAACCTCCCACCCGCTCCCTAACCCCCTCCGCAACACCTCCCACTCCCTCAACACCACCTCCTCCAAAACACGTCCTCCTCCCTCCCCAACCCCCTTCTCTTCACCAACACCTCACCCCACCCTCCACATAACACCCCGACCTCCCTTTTCCTAACAACCCCCCCTTCCCCAACCCCCCCCACCTCCCCACCCCTCTCCCCTCCCCAAACATCCCCTCTCCTCCCCACACCCTCCCCTCCCCAACGCCCATCCCCTCCCTTCCCAACAACCCCTCCCCACAACCCTCCCCTTCCCCAGCACATTCCTCTCCCCAACACCTTCCCCTCCCAACACCCTTACCCCCTCCCCAACACCTTCCTCCCCAACCCCGGCTCTACACCCGCCCAACACCAAAGCCCCACCTTTCTCCCAACAACCCCCCCCAACACCCCTCCACTTCCCCACCACATTCCCCTCCCCAAAACCTTCCCCTCCTCAACACCCACCCCTCCCCTTCACACCACCCACCCCAAAACACACCCCTTCCCCCTTCCACAACCTTCCCCAAATTCCACAACTCCACCGCCCCAACACAACCCTCTCACCCATACACCCTCAACCTCCCCAACATCCCTCCTTCCCCAACATCCACTTCTCACTTCCTCCCCCTCCCCAACACACTCCCCTTCCCCAACACCTCCACCTCAACAACACCCTCTCCCTTCCAAACACCCTCCCCACAACACCTTCCACGTTCCCCAACACCCGCCCCTCCCAACACCTCCCCAAAACCCTCCTACCCCTCCCAACACCACCTCCCAATCACGCCACCTTTCCCATCCACACAACCCCCCCACGCCCCCAACACCCTCCTGACACCCCCCTCCACCTCCCCAATACTTCTCCGCAACTCCACCTCCCCCAACCCCTCTCCCTCCCCTCCCCAAACCCCTCCCTCCCAACACTCACCTCCCCCTTCTCAACCCACCTGGCCTTCACCCCCACGCTAGCTTCCTTCCCCTCCCCCACACACTAACCCTTCCCTCCCCGACACCCACTCCTCCACCCCACCCCTTCCACCAACCACCTCTTCCCGAACACCCCTCCCTTCCCACCACCCCTCTCTCCCCTCCCCGACCCACCCCATCGCCCTCCCCAACAACCCCCTCCCACTCCCCAACCCCTCCCCAACACCCACATCCACTTCTCTTCCCCCTACCCAACACACCTCCCAACACACCTCTTTCCTTCCCCAACACACCGCTTCCACCTCCCCAACCACCCTCTACCCAGACACAACCATCCCATCCCCAACCCCCTTCCCTCCAGAACATCCACCTCCCCCTCCCCACCATCCCTCCACCTCCCCCCCCACCTCCCCACCCCTCCCTCCCTCACATCCCTCGCACCTCCCAACAGACACCCCTCCCCTCCCCAAAACCCAAAACCCTCCCTCGCCAACATTCCTCCCCTCCCTCAACACCCCTCCCTCCCCCTCCCCAAAACCACCCACCTCCCCAAAACCCACCTTCCCCCTTCCCAACACCCCCTGGCCTCTCCCAACACTGCCACCTTCTCCCCTCACCAACAACACGCCACCTTCTCCCTCCCAACCCACTTCAACCTTCCTCCCCCTCCCCAACACCAACACCCCACCCCACACCCTCCTCAACACCCCCTCCCCACACCCCCTCCCCTCCCAATACCCACTCCCCAACACCCCTCCTCAACCACTCCCTCCCCTCTCCAACACCCCATTCCCTAGCCACACCATCCCCTCCCCAACCAACACCCCACACCCCTCACTTCCCCCAACTTCCCCTCCCCCCTACCCACACCCCCCCCCTTCCCCTACTTCCCCTCAACTTTCCTCCTTTTTCCCCACTTCCCCTCCCAACCCCCTCCCTTAAATAAATATATTTATTTGAATTAACTTGCAAAACCCGGTTGTGCTGCAGACCTGCAAATAACAAAATCGAATATTAGCAAGTATCCTGAAATGAATGGGCTGAACAATACCCAAGCACTTAATTCACACTTTCCTATTAAGAACAACATCCACGCCACAGCTCCCCCACCCCCTCCTGACACACCTCCACCTCCCTAGGACGTATGCAAAATACATGAAAATAGCAGTACCGGTATTTTAAAAAAAAAAAAAAATGCTAGATTTAAAAAAATAGCAATAATTAAATAATAGATGATTAGTAGATTTATCACATACAAAAAATACTTCATCTTGTGGTGGTATGCAGAACTCAATTTTGTGAAGTCAAAGTAAAATTCTTTACTTCCCCTAACTTTCCCCTCCCCTTCCCTTAACCCCCTCCTTACAACCCACTTGTCCACGACCCCATTCAAATCCCAACACCCCATCTCCTCCCCACACCCCCTCCCCAACCCCTCTCCCTTCCCACCACCACCCTCCAACACGCCACCTTCACCCTCCCAACCACCCATCCCTCCCCAACTCCCCCCACCCCCTCCGTCCCCAACACCCTCCTCCCCTCCCCACAACCTTCCCTCCCATACCTCGCCCCACACCACCCCCTCCTCCTCCCCAACACACACACACCTCCCACCCCACCCGCTCCCAAACACCCCTCCTGTACACCCGTTCCCCCTCCCACACCCCCCCCACCCCCGCCTCCTCACCCACCCCACCTCCCCAACAACCCTCCCCTCCCCAAAACCCCTCCCTCACCAACCATTCCTCCCTTCACCCCTCCTCTCCCCACACCCCCTCCCCAAAACCCACCGCCCATTTCCAACACCCACCTGGCCTTTCACCAACCTGCCACCGTCCCCTCCCAACCCACCTGCTTCCCCCTCCCCACACCCCTCTCCCACTCCAACAACCTTCCCAACATCCAGTCCCCAACACCCCTCGCCAACACCACCTGTTCAACACCCATCCTCAACACCCCTCCTCTCCACACCCTCTCCCCTCCTCCAACACCGGCCATTCCCATAACCCAACACTACTCCCTCCCCTCCCCACACCCCTCCTTAAACACCCTCTCACCCCCCTCCACCCCATTCCCATCTCAACATAACACCCCATCTCTTCCCCAACATCCCCTCCCTAACATCCTCTCCCTTCCCACAATCCCTCCTCCCCACACCCCACCCACCCCCCCTCTCCACCCCCTCCTCACCCCTCTCCCCTCCTAACACCCACTCCCTCCCCTTCCCAACCCCACCTCCCCCCCAACACCCACCGTCCCTCCATACCCCACCCATCCCCCTCCCCAAATCCCCCACCCCCGTTCCCCTCCCAACACCCCGCTCGTTTGTCCCCCCTCTCCTCATACCCCTCGGCCCCCACCTCAACAACCCCACCCGCCGCCCTCCCAACACCCATTTCCTCCCCACCCCCCTCCCGTCCCCCACTCCCCCACCCCCCCCCCTCCCGCAACACCCCACCCGGGGTCACAATCCCACATCCCGGCCCTTCCCCTCTCCCAACACGCCACTCGGCCCCTCTCACACCCACTTCCCCTCCCCAACACCCAACCCTCTTCCCCCAAACCCAACCCGTCCCGCTCCCACCACCTCACCTTTCCCCCTCCCCCTCCCAACACCTCAACTCTCCCAACACCCCGCCCTTCCCACTCCCCACACCCCCTCCTGTCCACGCCCCACACCCCACTTTCTGCCCCCGGTTCTCAACAACCACCGGGCCCCCCTCCATAACCAACTCCCCACCCTTGCACCCCCCCCTTCCTCTCCCCCCCACCCCATGTCCCCTCCCCAACCAGTCCTCCCGTCCCGCTCCCCACGACCCCACCCCGCTGAAATGCACTTTGACGCAATTCACACAAAGATAGTAGTCACATAGTAGTCTTCCATGCAAGGACAGGAATTTTGCATATTTAATTAGATCATGCATCACAAAATGCCATTTTAATTGGCCCATATTCACTTTGACCTCTTAATGATTTCACACAAAAGATGTAATGCATAAGATTCTTTCATTTAGCGAAGAATTTTCCTATCCGAATGTACCGTTTCAGAGATACGCACATTTGTCCATATTTTAATTATCTCATTTCATCCTAAGCCGCATATCACGTACGTTCAAATTGCAGAAAAGATGTGCATCATGAATGATGCGGAGCTTTTTGCGTACCCGATGGTCATTTAAAAATATAGCAATTTCGCGGATTTTTGCAAATCAATTAGCTCATTTGTAATACTATTTGCCCCGAAATTCGCCAAAGCTATCAAGATCAACAACTTCTCAACCCACTTCCTTCCACAAGTTCCCAATACAATAGATACTTACTTGGCGTATTTACGCCCCAAATCTCATCATGTCGAGAACTCAGCAACCCGCTTCTTTCCTCCACAAATTACAATCCAATTAGTCGGGTGGATATGTCCCAATTATGCCCTGACCGTAAAGTTGAGTATATATCCAATGTTTGCTGAAAATGATAGATTAGGGTGTGTAGATAAGAATCTGCCGGGTGCCACCTTTGCATCCTTGGGCATTTTGCGAAATCCAAGATACGGTCGGCATAATAGTGATATGGGTAGATATTCAACCCCTATTATCAAATTATGGAGTTACTAGCTATGCTATAGGATCCATGAACAAGTGTCACGGCACTTTTAACATTAAGTCTACTTCAATTCAAAATGGTAGCCAAATCTAATCAATTTAAAAAAAGCCCTATACAAGAACAGCAAATCCTGTCGAATACAAATAACATGAAGTACTTAGATTATGTTGTTAGATACCATAAATGTATCTAGATACTTTTTAAGTTGTAACATGACGTCAATCAATATGGCAGCCAAAAACGTGAATAGCTTCAAAAAACACTTGACACAAAATTTCTAAATATTACCTTCAAGTAATAATTAAATCGTGTCAATAAACAATAGAAAGGTCCCTTTATCAAACCAAGTGAATACAGGTAATACCCGTGAATAAAAATGTGGTCAAATTATTAAATTGAGTGCAATATATGGTGAAAAATGTAAAATCCTATGTATTTTGGAAAACTTTGCCACCCATATTGGTTTTATTTAGATTTTGGGCGCAGTTAAAACAAATTGAAATGTTGTTGTACATTGGTAAGGATCAAAGGTACATTTTTAATGTCATTGGCACATTGATTTCGATTTGACGGCTGTAATACTTATAAATTTGTGTCAAGTATTTTTTGAAGATGTTCACGTTTTTGGCTGCCATATTGATTGACGCCATGTTACAATTTTAAATGTATCAGAAATACATTTATTGTGTCTAACAACATAACCTAAGTAGTTCAAGTCTATTTTCATCGCAGGTATTTGCTGTAATATGGCATATTTTAAAATGATTGGATTTGGCTTCCATTTTGAATTTGAAGTATGACTTAATGTTTGAATATATAATTATCATTAATGGCGACGCCATCTTGGATTTCTCAAAATGCCCAAGGATCATGCCCAGGTGGCACCCGGCAGATTCTTATTCTACACACCCTAATCTATAATTTTCAGCAAAAAAAATGTATATATACTCAACTGTACGGTCACATGAAGGTTCTACCTGACTAAATGTAACCCTTACGGAACTCAAGATACATCGTACACAAGCAGTTTACACAGACGGACAGGCAGACAGACATACATACAGACAGAAAAATGATTACTTAGTTTCTTCCGAACAAAGTTCAAGCGAGACAAAAACAAACTATTTTAAATTAGTTGAACTAAGTTTATTAGAGAAAAAAAATGTTTATCAAGAGAAAACATAGTTTATCTAGATAAACTTGATTTATCAATAGAAACACTAATTTTCTCTAGATAAACATTTTTCTCTTGATAAACTAAGTTTTTCTAAATAACATAGTTTTTCTGTCTTGGTAAATTATGTTTTTATAGATAAACATAGTTCATAGATAGAAACTATTTTTTTAGATGAACGCAGTTTTTCTAAATAAACACAGATTTTCTCTCGATAAACTATGTTTATCTAGATAGCGGGTTTTCTAGATAAACATGGCTCTTCCATCTTGATAAACTAGTTTTTCTAACTAAACATAATTATCTCTATTGATAAGCTGTTTTCTAAATAAACATAGTTTTTCTCTAGATAAATATACTATTCCTCTCTTGATAAACTAAGTTTTTCTAGATAAACTAAGTGTTTCTAGATAAACTAATTTTTGCTAGATACTATCTAACGGCCGCAGCCGAGATGCTGTTCACCATGTAGCGCCAAATGTCCCTGTAGTTTTTTTCTCTTTAAACTATGTTTTTCTAGATAAACAGTTTTCTATCTTGATAAACTGGGTTTTTTCAGATTAGCATATTTTATCAAGAGAAAAACTAAGTTTTTCTAGATAAACGCAGTTTTTCTCGATAATCTAAGTTTATCTAGATAAACACGGTTTTTCTAGATAAACATAGTTTTTCTCTCCAGATTTTGTTGTCGATAATCTAAGTTTATCTAGATATACACGGTTTTTCTAGATAAACAGTTTTCCTCTCAGTGTACACGGTTTTTCTAGATAAACAGTTTTCCTCTCTAGATAAACATAGTTTCCTCTCTTGATAAACTAAGTTTTGTTTAGATAAACATAGATATTTCTAGATAAACACGGTTTTACTCTTGCTGTTTTCCTAGACATAAACTATGTTTTTCTCCTGATAAACTATATTATTTATTAGATAAAGGCGGTTTTTCAATCGATAAACTAAGTTGTTTATAGATAACTCCCTCACCCCTCGAGAATTTTTTTTTTGATAAACACATTTTTTTCATAGAAATCCCGAGTTTATCTATAAAACTAGGTTTATTTTGAAAAAATAAGTTTATAAAAAAACTAAGTTTACGGCTAGATAAACTAAAAATTTTAAATACATAGTTTTTTTTTTCAAAACAAACTGCTTATTAATGAGTTTACTCAGGGAAAACGACAGTCATCTAGAAAAAACTAAGGTTTATCTATAGATCAAATTATTTTTTGAAACTTATGCTTAGTCAATAATAATAAACCGTTTTTTTTTCAAATGAAAAACTGTTTTTCTCTTGATAAAAAACAATGGTTATCAAGAGAAAAACTGTTTATCAAGAAAAAAAATATGTGGATCCAGAAAAAACTAGTATACATAGTTATCGGGGTTATTGTGGTTCAATCAGCTCACAATACGGACAAAATTGCGGTTCCAATTCGCCGTTAAAATTAAAATCAGGTATTCCGATTCTAATTAAAAAAATCCCTTTTATGACAAATACGCACTTTCGAGCATTACCAATCACAGGTATAGTTTATAAGACAATCACCAACGCAACTGTGCAAAATCTAATAATTATGGTATGAAACAGATTTCTGAGACCATTTTAATTTACGGTTTCCGGTTTTGCCTGACGCCGGCCTAAGGGCCTGGAGTGGGTGGGTGGGTGGTGGTGGTGGTGGTGGTGGGGGGGGTTGCATAGGCGCCGTGCTAAGGCCCAGGGGAATCATTTTGTTTTTTTTAAGTATATAAGTAATAGTTATACAACTAAAACATTGTAAAGAGAAAGTGGGAAAGAGGAGGGGGAAGAAAGAGAACGAAAATAAACTCGCAAATAAATTATGGACATTTTTAAAATCGCAATAAAAACGATCCAAAACAAAAGGAAAACTAAAACAAAGAAAACAAAACTAAGAAAGCATGGGTTATTTATAAAGCAAGGCTGCTTTGAAGCCTGTTACCCAGAAATAATTCTGACTATGGACTTTGTACATAATATGCAAAAGACCCGCTACTAAAGAAACCCGATACTCAGAAAGCCGCTATTCAGAAAATTCTGACGAATAGTGGGCCTTGTAATAAAAAAAATCAAAAAAGAATAGACTATTCCGAAGCCCGTTATAAGAAGGCCAATTTGAATAACGGGCCTCCTGATTCGGGGGTTTCTGATAGGGGTCTATGAGTAAGGTTTGCAGAGAAGAGGGTTGTCCTGCGCAAACAGGGTTCGTTATCCAGAAAAGGTCCGCAGTCAGAAAAAATATTATGAATAACGGGCCTTCTGATTGGTGGGTTTTATGATTAGTGGGTCTTCTGAATAATGGGTCATTTATAGGAAATCCATCCCCCTATTCAGAATTAATAGCTGGGACCTTCTGAGTAACGGGTTTTTCTGAATTAGGGTCTTCTGAGTAGTGGGTGTCTGAATAAAGGGTACCCCCCCCAAAATTCGCCTTTCTTGATTCATATCGGCATGTTTTAGGAATCCAGGGATCTTATTGCTTAAATCACCTGGAATCTTTGGAAAGATCGCCGAATCTCGCAAAATCCCACCACTGAGTGAGAAAAATGCAGTAAGTCCGGGTGCTGTTAAGGAGTACGTCATCAAACGAAGATGGGTGCTGCGAAAATCACTGGTCGGGGACAGTGACATAGCGTGGTGTTCCCACCATTACGGGCCCTGGTTCGAGGACCGACCAAATTCGCGACTTTTCTCTTTCCGTCATCCGTCATTCTTTACTCCCTCCCAGGACTAGAAGAAACAGATGTGGCAGTTAGGGTTAGACCACAGAAGATGCGATTTATCAGTATAGTTAGTGAAAGTTAAATATGATTCCTAAAAATGTCACCAACTGATTAGATGAGATACATTTTGAAAGATTGGATATTTTACATTGTTAACAATAAATAGCCATTTCTACTCTGTCCACGGAACCACTTGTAGACTATACCTAAAGAGAGTTTGAACGAACCTACACACGTACCTCATGGTATTTTTTGTCTTTGACACCTTGTGTAAACTTCAAATATCAAAGAAGAATTGTCAAAATATTTCATTGTTCTTAAACCCATAAGAAATTATGGAATCTTATACCCTAAATATGAATCATTATGGTATTTCACTCATTTTTTGAAATATTTCACAATACCTTTTCGCGGGAGCTTTGAATTAAAATATGTAGGTTAGCGTATGCAATACAGTTTTGATTTGTTTTAAGTCCAAGTGTTTCAAGTCCATTATATCATAATGCATTTCCTTAAAGCCACTATCAGCGATTTCTTCAAATTACTCAATCCCGCCGCCCCTATTTTTCATCAATGTCCATTTTTTGCACCTATTGTATTGGCATGTTTGTAGTAAAAACCGCTGTAAGTGGCTAGCTTAAAACGCGCCTGTATGTGCCAAGAAATGACGATTTTTCTGCATTGTTTAACTATTAAAAGTCGGTAATCCGACTTTATTAGACACACAAATCAGTCCGCAATGCCATCCTTTTTCTTACCACTTTAAAACGCTTTAGTGTCTGTTTTTCATACTGGCCCAAGGCGTTGATGACCTAATACTAGCAAATTTATAGACAATGGGGCATTTGGAATTTTGAAAAAATGACTGATAATAGTGGCTTCTATGAAATGGCATTGACGACTGTCAATCATCAGTTGGTACTGATGAGTATGGTTCCTTTAGTAAAATAAACGTAAGAGCATCAGGATGGCAGTAACCCATGCATCATCGATGACAGGGGATTTTTTTTTAGGATACAGATTTTCTTTTAAATTCCGCTGGATCGGTGTAACCACCTTCCGTGAACGTTCGAAGGTTTAATTGGACAAGTAAGTACAAAAGAAAAACCGCAAACCTTGTTTTGGAACTTGCCTACTATAGCAATCGTCCCCTATAGAAAATCATGCTTTGATTTTTGATCACTATATTACATTAGGACGTGTATTCGCCATATTCAACTTCAGTGTGGATCACATAGATTTTTACATGGATAATAGCATTCCAAATATGCCAAAACCCGGAATTCAAAAAATGTGGGAAATGGAAGTCCTCGCGTCTCTTTAATGTCGTGAACGTGAAGATTTGTTCAACAGCGGTTATAAGGTTTTGGGCATGCTTCCGCATATAACATCGTCCCAAAGAGCTCTTATATCCTCGTCATTGTGAAAAATTTAATGTTTTGCCTCCGGGGTTTTCCGTTTCCTTTATTGGCGTGTTTTATGTATTCGAGAATTTATAAACTTGTTTTTTTTTTGGGCCCCGCGCGGGCCGCGGGGCTATCGATGTGGAGTAACTTGATAGACATGGAGGATTTGCTGCATGAATGCCTGAAGAGCTTGGTCATAACAATATTTTCATTACAATTGAAAATATGAACTTTTTAAAAATTACGTAATGGTGTTGGAGAAACATTACATAAATATTAATGCAAACAACAAAATAGTTTATTTTTTGTAAGTAAAAGATGATACAGTGTTGAGATATATGTAATTTTTCATCCATTCATGTTTTTTATACACATTATATTGAATCTGTAAACAAGGTTCTATTATCCACGTGTTAAGGTGGGGTCAAATATCAGTCGAGCCAGTTGGGTGAAGTGCCAGCAGTGCCTGGTTATATCACATGCCAATATTCAGTCAAAGTATTGACAATTTCTTGACAGCTGACATCTTACATATCGAGGCGCCTAGTTAGGTACTTACGTAAACTTGAACAAAGTATAGTTGACTTGGTTAATTTTACGATACCACTATTTTAGTATTTATGGCCATCCGTTTTCAATAAAGAATGTCACATACACTGGCATTTTTTGTTTGGAAAATGTTATTTATCTCTCAATTCTTGGCTATTTTCGGGTGCTATTAAATATTCTGCCATTGCGAGGGGCATACATTGGTGCCCATCACCAACATTTTCCTTGTTTAATATTTGTAATATTTTTCTGAAATCGGGTGAAATCTTTTTCTCACCCATATAGAATTTTAAAATCAGCGGTTGTGTCCAATATACGGAATATAATTAAAATGATAATCCGATATTGATTGTAATGATCGCCTGAAAAACTGGGACGTTTTGATCTGTCCTTTTTGGTTGAGATCAGATCACGTATATTGACCTTCTGATAAACGCCGGTAGGTCAGTAAAAGATGAATTGCGTCGTTTTGTCCCGTCAACAACGGTAAGAGGCAAGGTCCTATTAGTGTCATTGAACTACAATAAGAAGTTAAATTAGTTATACTGCCACCTATCTATCTTGCTTATTTATGTGGGGGAACAAGAAGGAACAAAACTGACTGACTGACTCAACGACTGACTCAACGACTGACTCAAACGACTGACTCAACGACTGACTCAACGACTGACTCAACGACTCACTCAACGACTGACTCAACGACTCACTCAACGACTGACTCAACGACTCACTCAACGACTCACTCAACGACTGACACAACGACTGACTCAACGACTCACTCAATGACTCACTCAACGACTCACTCAACGACTCACTCAACGACTCACTCAACGACTCACTCAATGACTCACTCAACGACTCACTCAACGACTCACTCAACGACTCACTCAAGGACTGACTCAACGACTGACTCACGACTCACTCAACAACTGACTCAACGACTCACTCACTCACTCACTCACTCACAACGCACACACACCACATAAAAACAAAACAAAAGGAAAAGGAGAGAGATCATCGCCTCTAATTTTGCGGTATCTTTACTAATATTGACACAACTGAAAAAAAATGGAACAAATTACCGACAATGAAGTTTAATATCAGCACATCAGTGTGTTTTTGTTAATTTTTTTTTTAATAGTTTTGTTTAATTTTCATCGTCATTCTACAAGACACCATAATTGAAAATCACACGAAGGATATATTTTAAATTGTCCATTCCTACACTTTGTATGTGATGGCAAATTATTTGTCATTAAATTTTCACAACTCAGAAGTCAAATTGTTGGAACAATTCCGCTGGAATAATTGTTATTTTATTCGCCTTGAACACAATATTTTAAAACAGGAAACATTTCCTTGGTCAGTTTGTTTTATGTTATATCTGCTCCTTACATAAACACAATGTCCATTTAAAGGAGTATTTGTAACAGATTACGGCAGTTTAAGGTGTATTTTTATCTAGCGTTATTTTATGTTTATGAATGAACAGATATAGGGCTACTCGATTAAAGTTCTATCAAAAATGTCAGTTCATTTTGACTGGTGTTTGGTGCTATGAGTGAATCTTTGTATCACATTGCCTTATACGCCACTGTATTTTTAAATTTTGTCCGTTTTAATTACGAAAGTTGTAATTTTAAGTAGAGGTGACCGAAGTATACAGGCTTAAGCGCGCGTACAAAACGTAAAGTAACGATTCTGGTTTTATCAAAATCTGAAGTAGTTTATGTCCCTTTAATTTGAAGAAAATTGCAAGCTTTTACAATAAATGCAATTCTATCATCTCTTCCATACTATAACTGAAATAATAACCCTTCATTGGTGCAACTTGAAAATTAAATGTTTCAACACAGACGTGTTATTATTACTGTTTATGCAGTGTTAGAAAAACACTACCACACACAACACGCACACACTCCAAAGTAACGACTTCGATCACAACCGCCATTATTGTCTCTTGTTGATTGAGTTGCATGTGAAACCTTTAATAAAGTGATACGAAAAAAGCACACTATAAAACTGTGTGTGTTCACAATTACTTGAAACTGTTAAAACCTGTGTGTGTATGTGTGTGTTCACCATAACTTGGAAACGGTAGTCCGAAATTTTATTCGTGTGTCACTTCAGGTATATTGTCGAGAGCAGGGTTTCATTCGGATGGCATGTCACTGGTCAACAGATCGCCAACTGATTAAGCATGTTAGGACTGCCTTCTGCAGTTGTAGTGCGATTAATAGTTCGACCCCCTAAACTGCACATGCGCAATACGAAATTTCGGCGCCATCTTGGATTACCCGATCAGTGTCTACTTATTGTTTTCGTTGCTAATATACGGCGAATCTGTTCCATAAATGTGCTATCTTGCACATTCATGGAACAGAGCGAACCTACCAGTAGAGTGTCCTTCGTGTGCGAGTGTTATCCCCCTGGGGTTGTCACTTTTGGTTTGGATGGGGAAATGCGGTCCGATGATTGAACCACTACCCCGAAAATATACCAAAAATGAAACAGATTTGCTATCCATCAAGGTTGTTGAACTACCCGTCTCAATCTATACCTGCGATAATAGTTACCCTTCTGTACTGTGCTAATGCTATATTTAAAAAATGGGGCACAAAATAGTATGACTCTGAAGGCAGGTGTGAAAGTAATCATAGTCCGGCAGGTACCATAGTCCGGGCTCCATAGACGACGACGGAAAAAAGCGTGAAAGTAATGTTGCGTGAAGAGTCAACTGAATCGATTGCCCTATTGTTCACCATTGTTCCTAGACTGTCCCCCAGTCGCTGCTCTGTCTCTGGTTTTTGAGTGCACTTGGTCAAAAGATAAGGCTAAAATAAAAATTTGAAGACTTTTCAGCTTGCCACCCAGTGGACATGCCGGTGTAGAAGTAATAGTCCGGGAACATTCGTGAACAATAGGGCAATCGATTCAGTTAACTCTTCACGCAACATTAGTTTCACGCTTTATTTCCGTTATCGTCTATGGAGTCCCGGACTGTGGCTTCCGCCAGACTATATCTGCTCTCACACCGGTCCCAATACCGCGCCCTCTATTATACCAGCCAACTAGTCCACAGAACGCGAATTGCACAGGGCTCCTGGAATTACACAAATAGGAGAGGGAGTAGTGATTGGTTGAAGAGTCTAGTGTAATTTCAGTCGCTTTGCATTTTCATCACCGTGGACCTGAGGGAGGGTCTACATTGTTCCCGGACTGTGAGCCCGAGGACTATATCTCCTGCCACATCGGACGTAGTATAAACATGCTTCTGTGGAGGTTTTTGGCTGGGCGAAACCCCAGAAGCAGGCCGAGAGAAAACTAACTGTTAAAGTGCATTTTGAGTTATTCTGGCACTATTTTTTCACACTTATGGTTTGTATGCATTCTTTACGCTTTATTTTTAAAAACAGAAATGCGACCCTTTCATATACCAAATTTTCAAGACAAAAAGACCGATCAATAGGCCTATATCAGAGGGACTGAAAAAGATATCCTTCTCGGACACACATCCCCATACCCCCTTTTCCACTAAGAAACCCCCCCCAAAAAAATGTTGACTTGCCGGCAATCGACATTGATGTAAAAATTGTTGTAGGTGAATAAAAAAAAATTGCTTATGAATTTCAGGATAGTGGATTCTTTAGCTCATTAGCTCAGTGCTCCTTTAACACTTTGTACTATCAAACTGTTATTCTATACAACAATATCAAAAATATCTGATCGATTATAGATAACAAGTACGCTTATCCGGTAGTGGTCCTAAGGGTGTTTGGGATAAAATTCGAGCAAAACATAACAAGTACGTGGTTGTAAACAATCTCTTGTACTTATAAAACCAATGTATAAAATATTAACAATCTGATCATGTGTAGATAGCATGTATTCTTATCCGGTAGTGGCCCTAAGGGTGTTTCTGAGGAATTCGACCACGATATCTCGATACTTCTTACAAATAATTTAAAGAGGCATCCATACGAACTTCCGTATGTTGTAAATAGTCACTTCATTTGTGTGTTTTGAACGAAACTTCTCCGGGACAATGGAGGTGGATTTATTTAATGGACTCCCTGGACACCAACGGGCATTATAGGTACAGTTTGGTTGAGTTTCTTCAAAAAGCAACAAATTTGGCCAAGAAAGGCGCCACCTGGAGCCGCCATAAACCAATATTATAATTCCACCACCGAAATTATAATTTGAAATCCAAAAAGGTTAGAATCATGAATGATATATCTTTTTAGGTTTTTGGGTTGGAGATTCAGATATTAGTCAGGAGGAATTGTGGGCACAGGGTGGAAATGGAGTACAAACTGTTTTTCTATTGGTCGATTTTTGTCAATGATGACCAAAGCTAATAATTTCTGGAGGGTGTGCAAAATTCCGTGCAGTGGCATTTTCTAGAAATCCAATAATGCCGCTATCACTCTCAAATCATTCAAATGGCCATACTTTTATGTAGTAGTAGTAGTAAAACTTTATTTATTCAGGGTAACTCAAATCAGTTATACAAACTGGTCTCCCATGAGACCCTGATATACATATATAATTACAAGTGAAAAATAATAAACATTTATACATGTTGTACAAACAATGAATTTATTGATAAGTGGCAACAGATTAATTGAGCCAGCTAAAAAGGATTTCATCAAGGGTTGCCTTAAAATAACATAAACATACAAGGAAAAAGATACAGCAATTAATCATTGACTGCAATAAAATAAACCAGCCAAGCATAAAAATAAGATTCAAAACACAATATTAGATTTAAAAGTGTTAACATTCATATCTGAAAATGTTCTGCGGACCTTGTGAAAGATTTCCACATTGAAGCACCTCTTTATTGGAATGTCGTTTAAACCATGTAATGCTCCAAGTAGGTATGACGAGTGTATTATATGATTGGCTACGAGTATTTTTGGTGTGAATTTAGAAGTAAGTAATGGTGATGATATGTAAGAAGAATCATTTGAAGACATTTAAAGACAAGGAGAAGAATATGTTTGCTCCATCTGTCCACTAATTTGATCCCAGCCATGTTGCTATCATATCACAAATAGTGTAGTACGCATGTCAGCAGAAAGTAGCACACGGTCAAGTTTGTTTTGAAGAATTTGAAGAGAATTGCTAAGTTCAAAATTGCAGTGAGACCAAACTGGACTGCAGTAATCAAAGTGTGGAAAAATCAAGGCATTGGCAAGCAGATTAAGAGTAGCTGAGGGGAGATCAAACTTAACCCTGCGAATAACACCAATGCGTTTAGAATAATGGAGGAGAATTATCATTATTATTATAACCAGTTAAGTTTGGATCGAAAATGACACCCAAGTACTTAAACTTGTCGATCTATCATAGTGTCATTACAATAAGTAAGAGAAAAGTTTTGAAAATTGCTCAAACCATGTTTGTACCAAAAATCATGTACTTGGTTTTCTTAATATTTTAAGGTAAGCTTTTGGCTTCAAACCAATGGCCAATATTCCAGCAAGTTATCATTCATATCAATTTGGAGAGAATTTGAGTCGGATGAGCTAAACAATAGAGTTTTATCATCAGCGTACATGACACATTTGAAATTAATACAATCAGGAAGAGAGTTGACATAAATAAAAAAACCAAGGGGACCCATGATTGATCCTTGTGGTATGCCATATTGATGTTAACCTAAATCAGATGTGGAATTAATATTGACAGCTTGAGTTCTACCACATAGATAAGATTTGAACCAATCAAGAGTAGTACCAGTGACACCATAGTTTTTGAAGGAGAAGGTTGTGGTTTACAGTGTCAAATGCCTTTTTAGATCAAGGAATCAGGCACCAGTACTTTAACCAACCACCCGATTCATATTATTTAATATGTAGTCCGAAACATCAATGAGAGTGGTGGTAGTAATAGATCTTGTGGTCTAAAAACAGATTGCCATGACATTTAAAAAATGTTTCTTTTCAGTTCAAAAATGTTAAAGCCTGGTTGTGAACAGCGACTTTCAATAATTTTGTGTGAAAGAATTGGCTCAAACCACTCATTCATATACAGTCCGTCCCTAACACTTTGTTTAACACAGATTTGTCACCATCCTTAAAAATAGAAGTCACTTTGGCACTCTTCCATCATCTGGAAAAGTTGATGTGTACAAAGAAAGATTACATATGTAGGCCAGTGATTTACAGATAATAGGTGCAGCCAATTTCAAAGCTTAGTATTAAAGTTACCAAGACCAGGTGATTTTTTGTTGTCCAGGTTTTAAAGATTTGAACCAAGGTTTGATCCAGGTTTTAAAGCACGAGGAATCTTGGGACTCAACGGTTATTGACTGATTTATCACAACCATTACCATCGACTCGCAATATGGCCACCCTAAACCCAATATGCCCTGAAATCATTCAAGTGACATTCCATTCCAAGAGGAAGAGGAATCCCTACACCCGCTGTTGGGACAAGGAATGCGACGAGTTATACACAAGGGTATTGTAATACCAACTGCGATACTGAGAGAATAGCAAAGGGCAACCAGCTACTGTATCTGCTTGGCCAAAAGAGACGCACTAGATGGAGGAGGAGATATCCAATATCAACTTTACCCACTCAAGCCGAAAGGCCTGGAACACCATCAACAAGAGCACCGGGCGTAGCCTGCGCAGCTTAGCAGTGTCCTGTCTCTGCAAACTCCATCGCTTCATACTTGTCACAATGGAAAGTGGCAAGACCACACTCACAGGCGAAAGCCCACTCTCGTGCTGTTAATGCAGACATTAAACAGCTTCTACAAACCTCTCCACCGTCAAGCCCCATGTCCCAACCATTCACCTACGATGAGATCACCGAAGCAATTAAAGTTCTCACAAGAAGGAAGCTTTCCTGGCAATGACAACATCCATACAGAATCCTTGAAGAATATGGCAACCCGAAGCTGTGCGATGGCACCAACTCTTCCTTTCTACTTGCATGGGGACGTCAACTATTCCCTCCAGAAAAAAAGACTTCAAAGGTCACTGCAATCATGAAGCCCAGAAACCCAAATGAGCCCAAGAGGTACAGACCCATCTCGCTTACATCTCACATCTATAAGCTGCTTGTAGCACTGATACTCGGCAGCATCAATGATACGGTCGAGGCAAATTACCCCCCGCACCTAAGCTGTATTTCGAAGAGGTAAATCGACAACTGATCAGATAGCAAACTAGTTAATGACCCTCGAGACCCGCCTTCCATAAGAAGCAGAAGTTTGGAGCAGTCTTCATAGACCTACCTGCTGCGTACGATACAGTCCTGGCAATCGAGTCTCTACATCAAGCTACTCAAAATCTTCCCTGCTGTGCAAGCTTGTCAAGTTCATTATGCGGCTCATCCAAGACAGATCTTTCGTCCTGGAGACATCGAATGGGCAACGCAGTAGAAGCGCAACTTCGTAAATGGGGTGTCCCACAAGGTCTGTTCCTGGCAACACAGTCTCTTCTTCAACATCTACTCTCAGATCCAAAGGGAGATTGTTCGCAGTACTCCTACGCAGACGACACGCCACTTGGAATAGCTGCTGATCTTTCCTTTGATTCTTATAAACATTTGTTGCAGAAAGAACCTAATTCACTGTAAGCCAATTCTGCAACCGATGGCACTTGAAATCAGCAAAGCCCAAGACCGTATCTCTGTTTTCCACCTTGCCAAATCGATGCGCAAAAAGAGAACTTAACATCACTCTAAGATGGAGAAAAACTGTCCACGACCCAAACCGAAGTACCCGCGTTGGCGTCACAATGGACAGCAGCCTTACTTCCCATCAACACACCAGGCAGTCGCTGCCAAGACGCAGTCTCGTGTTAACCTCCTCAGAAGCCTCGCAGGAACTGGATGGGGTGCATCCCTTGACACTTTAAACACATCAACTGTTGCCTTGCATACTCCACTCTGACATAACCTGCACACCAGTTATGGATCACAGTTGTAGCATTTCACACCAGATTGATGGTCGTTCTGAATATGCAATGAGACCTTGGTTAATGTTGCCTTTTGGCGACGCCTTAGAATATCTTCCAATTGTCTGCATAGCTCCTGCAAACCTTAGTATGAACCTTCAGACGATCAGCCTCGCCAATAAATGTGAGCAAAAAAAAAGAAACGTGGAGACTATGTTTTTTTATTTATTGAAAATAATTTCAACCATATTTCAACAGGGTAACCCTACTCAAAAGATTGATTTTCAAGCAGTGCCCTGCTAATACTAAAAGTATAATAAGATACACTTTAAAATATCTTTTATACCATACCCAGAACCACAGTCAATTAAGAAAAACAAACAATGATTTTAAAAGTCTGAGATGGACTAACAGAACGATATAACATAATGTTGATTATTCATACGACTAGAAATTCCTATAAAAATAGATTGATATACTAAAGTAATAATTATATCCATTGTTAAGACATTCTGAATCGTAAATCGTAAATTAAAAAAAAAAAAAAATAGGGACAACAGTCCCAATATTCTCGTCGATATATGTTTCTAAAGATCCCCGTGACCCCGACCCTCCTCACCCGTAAACCCACAAAGACCCTGCGTCCCATGATCAACTCCGACCCCAAGAGTTAAACCCACCCACACGCGCGCGCTCGCACACACACAACAACCACTCACACACACACTGCACACAATACCACACGACACCATCATACAAACACATACAGCAATACACACCGCATACAGCGTACCCAATCATACACAGACACAACACACCCATCATAATACACACACAACGACACACAAAATCATGCTGCCAATAGGTCTAATCCGGTTTCATCGGACGACCTAAATTTATGATATACATGTAATATGAGGCATTTACACTCACTAATTTCAGATCTTTTTAAAACTTTAAAAGCTGATTTGAAAGACATGAAATTGTTTGCACCACGGATATCTTGTGAAATAACATTGCAAGTGACACAACCTTTATAACCAGATCTACTTTTACCATAGTATGTATTATAACTAGGCATGATTGCCAGCTTTGCTTTTACGTGTATTTACAGAATGGACAGAATTTCATGAAAAAGATCGTTAAGGTAAGAGGGTGCCAAATTATTCAAAATTTTGTACATCATACATCCAATATTATAAGAAATACGACAATGAATTTCCATAATACCTAAAGTTCTTAACATATCATTAATGTGTGTACGGTATGGCATACTTAAAATGATCCTCATGGCCGTATTCTGTAGTTTTTGAAGCCTTTTAAGATTAGCCTAATCCCCCCACCAACACCCTTTGAGGATCAGAGAATTCCACGGAATCACTTTGCTACCCAATCCATGACACTGCAGTCACAGTATCCCTATCGATCATCTTGGATCAATGACAGATGGTATGAGCAATGGTCATCCTCTATTTTGAACCTAAAGCATTTTGGGTGTTTTAACTGAATACAATACAGATGTATCTTAATTCATAGGTTTTTAAAAAAGGTAAAAAGGCAGACACATTGGCCCCCATCTTAACATTTTTGCATGTTAAAGAAACAGAAATTCCAGATAAGAATGTCAAATGGTCAAATACTTATCCCATACCTTAATTTACACCTTTATAATAAATTATTTTGATGTCACTACATATAATACACATTTAATGTAGGTTTTGCTATTTTTAAAGTCGGCTGTATTGGCTGCCATTTTGAATTTTGAAAATGTCCATTACAGAGAAATGCCAAATAAGGGTTTCTAGTGATCAAATACATGTATCTCTTAAGTGTAAAGCATAAAGCATGCATATAGACACTGGAATCAAGCCTCTAAACTGCAAAATGTGCAGAACACTTGACGTGTCCGGATGCGTTGGAAATGCATTTTTGAGGTGTTAAAGTAACACTTGCAGAGTGCGATCAATTGTAACATATTTTGAACACGTGCAGAACATATTTTAGGTGTTCAGCATGTATTCAAGTAGCGTAAATAGGTATAATGGAGGTGTTAAGATCATTTTAATGATTCCGAGAGCATATTTGACTTTTGAGCATCCATATTGGATTTTTGTAGCAATGTAATGATAAAATTACATTACCAACACTTTCTCGTGCTTAAAACACCGGAGTACCGAGAAATATTTGTCTCTATCGGAAATACTTAAGGTATTTTTAGTGATTTTGGACATGATAGCAGCCATATTGGATGAAATTTTAACTACTTAGTTCTCCAGGTAGACAAAGATGGTATTATATTAATCTTTCTCCAGGTAGACAAGGATGGGTATTATTATTATTTTTTCAACACTTGTGTGCGCTGGCCATCTCCAGCGAAAGATTAATATATACCCATCCTTGTCTACCTGGAGAACTAAGTAGTTAAAATTTCAAAATCAAATATAAAATGTATATGTAAATATACCGTTCTGAAGCGATGGACACCTTTCGAACCTAACACCTATAGATGATGTCTATCTCGTCTTTTAACCCAGTCTTGTGGCTCAGTTGGTTAGAGCGCCGTCACTAGTAATACGGAGGTCGCCGGTTCGAATCCGGCCAAGCGCATATGGGGTTTTTCAACACTTGTGTGCGCTGGCCATCTCCAGCGAAAGATTAATATATACCAGAGAAGATGAGAAAGAAGGAGATGGCTCGATTTTGCAATCCGATTTTTTTTTTTTTTTTTTTTTTTTAATGATTCCGAGAGCATATTTGACTTTTGAGCATCCATATTGGATTTTTGTAGCAATGTAATGATAAAATTACATTACAAACACTTTCTCGTGCTTAAAACACCGGAGTACCGAGAAATATTTGTCTCTATCGGAAATACTTAAGGTATTTTTAGTGATTTTGGACATGGTAGCAGCCATATTGGATGAAATTTTAACTACTTAGTTCTCCAGGTAGACAAAGATGGTATTATATTAATCTTTCTCCAGGTAGACAAGGATGGGTATTATTATTATTTTTTCAACACTTGTGTGCGCTGCCATCTCCAGCGAAAGATTAATATATACCCATCCTTGTCTACCTGGAGAACTAAGTAGTTAAAATTTCAAAATCAAATATAAAATGTATATGTAAATATACCGTTCTGATGCTATCCGCTAGGAAAGCGATGGACACCTTTCGAACCTAACACCTATAGATGATATCTATCGCTCGTCTATCAACCCAGTCTTGTGGCTCAGTTGGTTAGAGCGCCGTCACTAGTAATACGGAGGTCGCCGGTTCGAATCCGGCCAAGCGCATATGGGGTTTTTCAACACTTGGTGCGCTGGCCATCTCCAGCGAAAGATTAATATATACCCAGCAATATTGGATTTTCAAAAATGCCACTGTAACAAATTTTGCACACCCTCCAAAAATTATCGGCTTAGGTCCTAATGAACTAAAATCTATCAATAGAAAAAGTCTGTACTCCATTTCCATCCTTCAGGCTTTGTGCCTAAACTTCTATATGATGTCAACTTCATTCTGACTTTTGAGTGAAACTGGCACAAGGATTATTTTAATCTTTGTTTTCAGTTGACAATATCTTCAGTTAGGATTCATCAAATTGGATAGAATAAAAAGGGAAGATTTAGTTTAGGGACTGGTCTCAAAAATAAATTTGTATATCAGGTCAATAGACCAACGGGAAAGGCCATGATTTATACATGTCCCACAAAAAGTGGTAATTAATGAAACAAGCATGATCGTTTCATTTGTAATTTCACAAAAAAATATATTCATTATTGTTATTGTTATTCACACCATGATATCAATTAGAAGCTGCTCTTCTTCAATGATTCGTGGCTGAACATAAACTAAACAAAATAAAGAGTATTGTTAGAACAACACGCACGCCAAAGTTACCTCAGCTTACCTCGGCCAGTGATGTCTTTGGCGCTATGCCTATTTACACCACGGTGGAGTGCAAATTCGTGGGACCACGCTTTTCAATAGAAGAATTGTGCCGCTTGCATGATGTTACAACGAGATATTGCTTGGTTACCCATTTGAATGATTATAAGTAGATTTCAAATTACGTGAGACTCCATATATAAATCCAAAGGGTGACGGTTCAATCCCCGTCCATGTGGAGACTAGGCCTTTGTTGCCATTACAAAACATATTGTGTCCATGGTACAAAGTTACTTTACAGAATCGGCTTACTGGAAATTGATGCATTCAGTTCTACAATGGCCTGTTAATGATAGAAGGAATTGCTAAATCCGCTTTGTGCTAATCTCTTATACAAGTTTAGCCCACTTTTTATGACAAAATAAAAACTTAGTTGTGTTACGTGTGCATTGATATAAGATTTAAGAATACATTATTTCTCCAGAACTGTGATAAAGATATTTTGTAGTGTCAAAGGTAAGTTACGTTCAAATAACAACATTTAAGAAAATATTTGCTGGTGTTTCATCCTGATACTTCAAATGAAACATCCAAGCTATCTTAGATGTGAAACGATGCATTTTATGTCAACATTTATTTACCAGCTACATTACTATACATTGTATGAATACCATAAACTTTTCTACATGTGGCCATTAAAATATTTCCTCTTACCTCTCACGGTGAATGGACAGACCTAAAACTTTTAATGAGGTCTCACTTATTTTGAAATCTACTATAGTTACGCACTCCACAACTCTCTTAGGCCGATTAGGGGCCCCGGAACATGCCTGCACGTATTATGGTCAGGAGGATTGAATAGTTTAGCAGCCTAAGTTAACCTAGATAAGATAAATTGAGCTTTCTTTATCGTCCCCACAAGAAAATTAAACAGCTGAAAATACTTGACTTTCTAACTGTAATGAATC
The DNA here is from genome assembly GCA_023653785.1 of Ophioderma brevispina. Lineage (NCBI taxonomy): Eukaryota > Metazoa > Echinodermata > Ophiuroidea > Amphilepidida > Ophiodermatidae > Ophioderma > Ophioderma brevispina. The sequence goes on along the minus strand of JAMKCH010006513.1, from coordinate 13,291 downwards.
AACGTCTGTAGACAAATCGTATGGGAAGTCAAGCAGTTTACATGCTCTCATTATGTCATTTTATATTAACCCCATTCCAATTAAAAGAAACTCCAGCACATCTGCTAGTAATAGTCACATGTGTTTTTTTTCTTTTTTTCTTCATATCTTTATTATCAATCGTAAAAAAAAAAACAAAAAAAATCACAATCAAGAGAATACATAGTTGCAGCAGCAGTATTACTTAAACAGAAGATTAAATAAGATTAAATAATAAACAAAGTCAAAGGTATAAAGATCAAGTCTTACTTGAATACATGTATAAGCTTACTGTATATCGAAAAGCCATTTTTTAAATTTTGAGATAATTTACCCTTTTTATTGGCAATATGATATTCAACCTTGCGTTTCAGTATGACGAAAGATTTAAATGCAGTAAAGTTAGGGAGGTTGTTTTGGAAACGGCATTTATAAATGTAAAATTTACAGCACAAAATTAAATAAGTAAGGAAAGGGTCTTTCTCAATACCAAACATACGATCAAAGGTATTTAATTGACATTCTGGATCAAATTTCTCATTAATCAAAGAAATTAGGTCATCCCAAATTGGTTTTACTTTGTCACATTCACAAAAAATATGCTCAATGGTTTCAGAGGCAATTTGGCAAAAATCACACAACGGTGAATCTTTCCTATTTATTTTAAAGAGGAAGTTATTGAGGGCAATCGCTTTGTGGAAAATTTTGAAATAAAATGACCGGAGCTGTGTCTCAATTGTACATTTGTAGTTTCTAGTATGAACTTCCTCCCAATCAAGGTTGTCGAGAACACACGGGTCATCCAAAAACTTTTCCCAAAATTCACATGGTTTTTGAGGCACACTTTTCTTGGACATAATTAAATAGGCATACCTAGGAACCTTAGGAGCCAACATGAGATTATTAGAGAAGATGTCGAATGAATCAAAATCTTGGGCAAAATCATCAAACAACCCACATCGAGCAATATTATCAACCAAACTATTGTATGTAGTAATTCCATATAGATAAGACACCTAATTCCGAAAAATATATTATTTTTTTTGTATATTAATTCAAAATAGTCAAATAGAAGAACTAAATAGATACATGTGTAGGTCCACACTAAATCGATCGGATTTTTCATTTTGATGCAGTTTATGCATAGCTTAACAGTGCCATAGGATATCGTGTATAACAAATTCCCGGATCGGGAATTTTATAGCAAAGGTGTGAATTTTGTTTATACGAAAGACTCTGATTGAGCTTGGCTATTTCACACAGTGATTAATATATGGACAAGCATTACACGATTTGTTTTAAAATTAAGGGAGTCCTGCTCTAGAAATCACCGAGTCAGCTTTTAAAGGCTGACTCGGAGATTTTGAAATATAATTTTTGTGTGGTAATTAAACATAGTCATCTAGAACTAAAGATAATCACCTAAAATGCCTAATTTCAAAGTTAGAGATGATTCGAATTTTTCGTTTTCATGAAGTAAACATAACGAAAATTCCGGATCCGGAATTTTCTAACGATGTTGCGATTTTCTATATGAAGGACTTCGATTTGAGCTTTGTTATTTCAAACAGTGATTAGTATATCAAAAAGTATTATGTAAATGCAAAAAACACGATTTGTTTGAAAAATTGAGTGCGCCATCATCGGGAAATCTCTGAGTCAGCCTTTAACTTAAGTGTCTTTTTATTGCTGAAAAACGGGTGTAAAAGGTGATATAGTCCCCCTGGGACCATATTCCGGGCTCCATAGACGACAACGTAATAAAGCATGAAAGTAATGTTTCGTGATGAGCGAATTAAGTACCCTATTCTTCACTGTTGCAGGTGGACGATGTCTCCATATAGATTACAGCGTCCATGTGATGTAGTGTCTTACCTATTGTATTCTCCATTGTACACTGCACGCATCATTTGTTTTAGAACTATACGGTCACTGTTTATTGCTCGCGCCCGCAAGGGCGCGAGCTATAAGAGATTACTTCCAGAGAGACACCTGCGATTTTCCAATGTTGCGAACGAGGCTGAGATAATAACACAATTTCAGATGTTTTCAGATACAGACTGTCCCAAAAAAACTATACAATCAAAGATTAATTTTTTTGGCCAAAAATTTAAGTTCATGTCAACTGGAGTTTTACTGATTCTTTTTTAGGAGTGTTCCAGCTCTCATGAGATTTTTAGTTGGTGTAATTTGGGGGTCTGGTTCAGGAGTTATGGCTAATTATCTGAGACAGTTGAAAAACCTGTTGGGCCAGTTTCGGCTATCCTGTATCAACAAGTGCCATGAAAAATCGCCTTCAAGACATTCTTTATTGACAATTAAAATAAAAGTAGGTATAAGTGCTGCTTCTTGTGCACTATAACATAATTTATACACTTTTAATGTCACACTTGAATAATGCATGTAGCATTTGGGAAATTCCATCCAAACCGTTGTTGTCTCAGATTTACCCCAGGTTTCAACAGAGGGTAAAACCATAAAAACACCCTTATTGAAAGTAAAACTGCGGACCATTTTTTTTTTTTTTTTTTTTTTTTTTCGAACACAATCATCCTTTCCTTTATTGCTCTTTGTTGAAAACTGGTTTCTTCATCATATTCCTCTCTGACATCTTGGAGGCAGTGGGGAATAGGGGAAGGGTAATTTGTCCCTCCACATTAGAGTGTTGTCCACACATTTGTCACTCAACAGACTTGGAGACTGTCATGATTTCAGCCAGTCCATTCCCCAAAACTTCCATTGAATTCCTATGTATTGTCCCCCTGAGCGTGAGTCCCTCATTTCACCCACAACATAATAATTTCTGGTGCTTTCACGGAAAAATAATATATTGATTAGTTCACATGCAATGATAATACATTCACTCTGATCTGTACAATATTCTTTTGTTTGAAAAGGGTTGAATCCCACAATGATGATACACGCATTTCCTTTAGTTTATTGAAATTCAGGTGAAACTGCCCAAGTGGTATTTTATATTTCGTGTTCAACTGACAAATCTCCGCTTAGGGTCCATAAAATTGGATGGAATAAAAGCGAGGATTAGTGTAGGATCTTGTCTAACAAACAAAGTCCAAAATACTGCAAAAATACACAAGTTTATATTTTTTATAATTTTAGTTTGATGTATAGTTTTTATTGGGACTGTCTGTACATACATATGTGGCATACTGCTCGAAATATAAACAATAACAATCGCTGATTTGACCAATAATTATGAATAGGATTTCACTGTTACTCCTTTTTTGATAACGATAACATATTAATGACTTACTCCATGTTGATTTGAACTAAGGCTTGGTGGCCTGCTTAGTGGCGCTATACCTCAACATCGTCTATGGGCCTGGAGACGATGGTGGCAAGACTCTTTCAATCTATCACTCTATACAAAACGAACCCAAAATCACTTTGACTTTTGACGATGTACTCTGCAGCTCCTCACAGTAGAGGGCAAACGCAGAGGTTGTGAGTGCGCTATAGTTCGTTAGATGCTGGAGGGTTGGTTTCATAGAATTTTTTTTAAAACCAAAAATGGTTGTTTCTCTTCTTTATGTTAGCTGGTATAGCCAGCTAACATATTTAGTGGGTTACTAAGTTTCTTCTTTCTTCTGGCAAACGCTCCTTGTCCGAGGGAGGCCTCACATACATGTAATGAAGTGGACACAGGTGTAAGGCTGGCACTTTAAAACTCAGGGGAAATCAGTAACAGCTAGTGCACATGCACAACATAGTGGTCTTTGGGTGAGAGCCAAATTGACCATACAAAAAAATAGGGTTTTGTGGGGGACAAATTTGCTATATTTTCTTAACAATGGGGTCCTTGAGTGCAAATAATGTAGTGCCCCCGGGCCGACTCCGTAAAATTGCGCCCATGGCTTATCTAGTGCTAACGCCAAGGGTGGGGGGTGTGCCGATTTCAGCCAAATTTGTTCAGAAGAAGACCCACTGACCCATGCCGCATATAGGGTGGTTCACAGTGGTTTGATACAATTGGTCATTAAGCCAATTAAAGGTGCATTCTTGAAAAATTGATTAATTTCCTTCTTCTCATACAATTCAAAGACTATCATTATCCAACTTCGCTCTCCCAGATCCACCAGTACATGCTGCATACGGGTTGTTCACAGATTAGGCCCAAATGCTACCCTTAATCAATTAGTGGCTTCCTTGAAAAACTTCTATTAATTCTTCTTCTCCGGCAAATTAAAGGGTAATCACGAACGATTCGTTCACAGGAGCCCCTGGTATAGAGGCTCTATGGGTTTTCACAGATTAGGACAAATGCCACAATATCCAATTAAATGGGCATTCCTTGAAAATCTGTGAATCCTTCTCTTGCAAATTAAAGGCAATAAACTAAATATTTGCTCACCTGATCCCTGTAGGGGCTTCATCAAATGGGGTCTCACAGATTTGGCCCAAATGCCCAATTCCATTAAAGGTGCATTCCTTGACAATCTATGAATTCCTCCTTCTGCAATTAAAGGCGATCATCCATGAGATTTTCTTACGACCCCCTGGTAAGGGGGGGGGGGGGCTGTGAGCTGTTCACAGATTTGGCCCAAATTCCACATTAACAATTAAAGGTGCATTCCTTTCCTCGAAAATCTACGAATTATTTTTTTTTTTAATGAACTGACACGAATAAAACATCACACTATAATTGCTGATTAAAGGGGTATTCCCTTGAATTCCTTCTTTTATAAATTTAATGCTATTATCATGTGATTGAAGTTTTCAAACAGATCACAAGATCCCCTAGTGGTTGGGGTCACATAAGGGGTGTTTTCACAAGATTGCTATCAGGTGTCATGATTACACACAGTACAATAATGTTCAAAATTTCAGGGAAAGTTTCTTTTTATGTTTGCAAACATATTGGTAGGTCGCCATTCTGGGGTTAGAGGTCATCCACGGGTCAAATATAGCCAAACATCAGAGAAATTTTCTTTTGGTCTGGCACACACAACAGAACTGATCAGAGGTCACATAATGGAGCTGATTTTCAGTCATCCAGGGTAAAATTATGAAACTTTTGAAAGCTATCCTTCCCGACCCCATTTTAAGGTCCAGGTTGATCATGTTTGAACACAGATATGGTTCAAAATCACCAGCTAACATTCGTGCTCGCTTCGAGCACAGTCTAGTTAAATGCTTCAGTTGTATGAATGACGAGGGCTTTCAGGTAGACAGTTCCATTCGGTTTATTGTACAAGCAACCCGTGCTCGAGTTTCACATAGGTGTGTTTGAACACCAATTGGTCCTATGTCTTGTTTTTTTATGGTTTGTCCTGGTAGCTATGGCACTCTCCTCATCTTGAAACTGTCATTTTCGTTACCACAACCGTGAGAGTGTCTACCACCATGTCAACATATACGGCATAAACCGTGACCTTGTTACTAGATCTATGAGAGTGCTGAAATAATGAGAGCGGTGCCAACAACAATGGTAGAATATAATAGTAGGACACAAAACCACAGGGACACTATATTTCAGGACACCAGTGTAGAAGTTTTAATAGTCCGCCGGACTCATAGTGCACTCGATTCAGTTGACTCTTCTCGCGCAACATTAAAGCGCCCCCAAGTTTTCAAACAAATGGAGATTTTTTACCGGGTTGCAATTAACTAGTAACCTATACATGGTGAATGGTTAAGCTCTACACTGTCTATGTGTCGCCAACGAATGAATTTGTAACTAAAATAATTAATATATCGGGATCTTCCAGATAAATATTGCAACGGCTGCTGGAAAACGGCTTCCCAGATATGAAATAGCCGGGAAATGCGCCATGTACGTATCTCTACGCTCATCTATTAGTTGTTTTATTGGTTCAGGAAAGTCAAGTTCAGGTAGGTCGTTTTCTTGAGGTGGCACTATTTCATCATAATGGACGGACATAAACTTAACATTTCCAGCTCTGCCGTTAAAGGGATTAGCAGCGATTTGCTAATCCGAAACATCGAAAAAATCGTAAAAATTCATATTTTTATATTTTTGTTACTGGCATGGATAGGCGAACATAACCTGCAAGTGGTTGGCTTGAAATCCGTGTATTAAAGGCAAGACAGTACTTTTTATCTGATTCTGTAATTTCTATACGTGCGTATCAAAATTCCGACTTGAGATCAAAAAAATCTTTCCCGGTGAATATCACAGATTTTCAGCGTGATATTGTTCACCATGATAAATACATTTTGACCTCAAACACAAACATTATTGATCTTTGTTTATTCTGTACTGGTATAAACCACAATCAGCTGTTTAGCATGTTTAGTGCAGATTTTTAGATGCCGTCACTGTATGTCTATTTTGGGAGAGACGGTATGACAAATTTCCTCAAATACTTCATTTTGTTCACTATTTGGTGGTTTGTTTCTACATTAAAGCAGTTATATGGAATTGTACACACTTGTCCCTGATTTATATGCATTTCCACATTGTTTTCGATTCTTTCGCATTATCGCTGCTAATCCCTTTAAGTACAATCTAGGATCCCAATTCTAATTACCAAAATCGCTCATTTTATGATAAATACGCATTTTTGAGCATTCTCGTTCGCAGGTGTAGTTTTCTAGACAATAGCTGTGCAAAAATATCACATTTGGAAATCGGGGGCGCTCTTCAAAAATATGTTAATATTGCTTTAATTTCATGTATTATTCCGTTGTCGTCTTTTGAGCCCTGTCTATGGCTCCCGGCGGCCTATATCTCCTTTTACACCGGCATTACCTTTATTTTAACGTAAACCGAATAAGAGCAATTATTTTGGTCGTAATTACTGCCATTTGATCAAAATTTCTTTTGTCATCTAAAAGCTCTAATGTTGGCGTTTGTAACTGCACTGTAAAATAAATTAGTTAATATCCTACGAATTAATCCTATAAGACATCATATTGACTAACAGTGTGTTTTTCTAATTCTTGTCTCAGATTTATGGCATTGAAGATTCATGTCCAATTAACTAAAAGAATTACACGCTACGATTTATCATAGCTTCACGAGTAATCCGATATTGGTTAGAAAAGATACATTGAACGACTCGGACAATCATTATAAATTGAATGACTCGGACCAGACAATGCAATGAAAGATAGGTAACTATAAATTCACATTGACCCAGATGTCAGCATGAAAACCAGATGAATCACTTATATAAAGAAATCGCTACAACACACCGTTCATTTTTGAGGTAAATGCCCTTGTAATTGGCTGTTCAATCGCCGATTTCAAACTTTTTTGACAGGAAGGAAAATACTGGGTGGGCAATATCTTTATTTTTTGGCCCCCTAAACAGGTAAACATAACTAACTGCGTATGCAACACTGATTTTTAAAAATCCTAAAAACAAGTGTGTAGTTATGGCTGTATATAGGTAGGTTTTTCCCAGTTGGTCCATTCTCCGATGAAGTGTTCAAAAGTCGTTTTAGTGTCGCTCACAGTCATGCACAGATTAAAGCTTGTTTTGGGCCATTAAGAATGAATGTTTATCAATATTATTATGCTTACGAGTTATGTTTTCAAAATGATCCGGACTAGAAGTTGTAACCGGATGAGAAAGTATCAAGCAATAAGGCTTAAGATGCATAATTCTTGCTTTTCGCCACGTCGCCAGCCCAAATCCGTTCTTTAAAATGTGTCCCTGCTCGTTAGACAAGAGCACATATCACAGATTGCATTGCATTTTGACCAGCCTCTATTATGCCCTAATTATTAAGTTCAAAACATGATAATATTGGATTATTAAAGTTTCGCAAGCGTTCTCTGAGAGCATGTCGTCAATATTGCAGCCAGATACGTTATCAATATTCGAATGGATATAAAATTGCTAAACATAAAGGAAAAGCAATGTTCCAAGATGTGATAAATTGCGAAGATGTCAATGTCATATTATACACGTTTTGCATAAAAATCTAGTTTAAGGGTAACAATTTCCAGCCCTAGTAATGAAAGAAATCCTTCATGTTACGTTCATACCGCGCCAGATACGTTACCTCCCTCCTGGGGTGTATTTTCCAATTAATTTGGTGAATGAAAGCTCTGAACTGTGCAAAGGGAAAATTTGAGATTCATGGAGCACACAGGAACAAAGATATTGACTTCACCATCTCTCACATCGATTGTAATGTTTTGGATGCCCATTTCTTTAGGGGTAATTTAATTTACTGGGTGACTTACGTCTAGCAAGGGGTGTGTGGTCGATCCTATCCGGTGTAAATGTTTATCTCGGGTTATATGCAAGTGACAATGTAATTTAGATATTGCAAGTTCTAAGTGTCATTTTAACATTAATATTTCCTAGTGATGTTTTAAATTTTGGAACCCAAATCAACTAATGACACACAATACTGGATTATCGGGTGGGTTGTATTCGCAGCATATTCAGAAAAAGTGTATAAAGTGTCTACTATGATTCAAATAAAACTCATAATGGCGGATGAATTTCGTTAATATTCCACTGTATTCACTCGGCTCAGCATCTTATTCTAGATGAATGAAGGACAAATTAATTGACCATGAATAACTAATTGTCATTAATGGCGTATATATGACATGATCAAACGATAATTAATAATTGCGTCATAATTTTTCTTACCAATTATAGGTCTATTTGAGGCATTGACTACCCTTTTCAATTGGTCAATTAAAAACGCTATAACAGAAATAACTTTTCAGCGGAAATCTTTTAGTAAAAAAATACTTCAAACAGATTAATATTTCTAGCGGGCACATTTTGAAAGTCTATTTATTCTGACCAAAATAGAATAAAACAAACAATTTATGGCGACATTACTTGACAAACACTAAGTTGGATTATTTACTCCACTACTCTTAAATGTAAACGAGTGAACATTTCAATCCCCAAGAGTGAAACTCTTTAAACCACTCCAAAATGAGTGGTTTGTACTTAAAAAAGGCGAATTCCCACTCAAAAAAAGAGTGAACATTACTCCAAAAGGATGAGATTTCACTCGTGTTTCGGTTGTCCTCGTTCCACTACTCCAAAAGTGTTGTCCTTCGCTTTACTCCGCTCAAAAGAGTGAAAATCCACTGATTTTGGTAGTGATTTTTACTCTTTTTGACTCAGGCCCGTACGCGGGGGGGGGGGGGGGGGGGGGGTTAGGGGGAGGGGCGGTGCGGGGGGGGTCCAATTACACAAAAGGGGAAAAAGGTCCACTTTTTGCTGAATTTTTGGATATTAAAAATGCCCAAAAATTTAGAGAAATTATGGACAAGAAAAGTCCACTTTCGGGTGATGAAATGTTCAAAAAGTCCAAGAGAAAAGAAACGCCCATTTTAGGGGGGTTAGGGTCAACTTTAGGCCAAAAGGTCCCAATTTTTCCAAAAAAAGTTCCCTTTTCGAAAGTCCAGCGCACCCCCCCCCCCCAATAAATCCTGCGTACGGCCCTGTTTGAGGGAAATACACTATTTGTTTCTAAGTACAACTACTCATTTTGGAGTGTTTACAAGAGTTTCACTCTTTTAGGGAGTGAAATTTTCACTCGTTTACATTTAGAAGAGTACCTTCTTCTGTATACATTTTACGAAATTTCATCCGGGGCAAATAGAATAGAATGGGAATTTGCTTAGGTAATAGCTGATGATGTCCCTACTGCATCAGTTGTCAATGTGTCGCCACTGTTTAAAAATGGTTCTAAGAATAAGAAGAGTATAATTTGCAGGGGGTCAAACCACTACCTCCCCACATGGATAGCGGGTCTGAGTGGCAGAGTGTCACAACAGGAAGTGCTTTCTACCCTGGTAATATGGCGGGAAAACAATTGCATACACTTGCTGGTGCACATATTCCACACAGATGCTTCTATTGTTATACTAAATTCATTTAAAGTCTGACTGCAGAGATTTCGAAATAGTATTTTTTGTGTAATAATGATAATAGGTCAACTAGACTAAAGACAGAACCTTAAAATGACAATTCCGAAATTTGAGATGAATCGGATTTTCGTTATCATGCAGTAAAAATTTATGTCTAGTATTATGTTCCATCGGATAATGTGTATAACAAAAATTCCGGATCCGGACTTTTATAACAAAGTTGTGATTTTCCTATATGAAGGAATTGCGAGTTAAGCTTAGCAATCACCACAGTGATAAATTTAGTCTAGTATCTGGACAAGCTTATTTACATGCAAAATACACGATTTTTGTGGAGGAAATGTGAGGGCGCCCTCCTCAGAAATCTCTGAGTGCCTTAACGTGACAAGGTGTATGCATTGTTTCCCGCCATATTACCAAGGTAAAAGGCATCTTCCTGTGTGACACTGGGACTCAGACCCGCTATCCGATGTGTAGAGGTACTGTTCAGGGGTCAAATAGCGTGTGGGCAGCAATCAAATTATGACGGATTAGATTTAATCTAACTCTTCAATATCACTCTGGGGTAGATGAAACCACATCCCAATACACTCAGGATACTATACTGTGAAGTATCCTAATACAATCACTGTTCTTGCTAATTATGTTGGACGCGAGGTAGTAACTTCCATTTTCGGTGGTGATTTTTTTTGCAAAAAAAATTATAAAAAGACCACTTTTTTGGAAAATTTTGCAAATTTGTTACCCGAAAAAACTATTTTGGCGTATGTTGGCTGTCTCTCACCCAAATACCCCTATTTGATTGAGTCCTCTGTCACCGAATGTCCCTGGGTTTGGAAACGCCAGCCTTACACCCATATCCATTTAACATGTGACCCTCTCCCCGCCCCGGGTATACGGTACTTCGCGTAATTATTCCCTAGTAATGGTGTTACAACAAAATACTACTGAACGATGCACCATGTCATAGTGTAGGCTCCTACACGTTTTCAATCGTGTAACAACGATTCAACTTGGCAACCGGGTTGCTTGAAATCGGCAGCTACAGTTCCGCTTACACATTGAAAGCGTGACTAAAATGATGCAAGCAAAATCTAAATGTCATTAAGCCCAGGGATGTCCAACACAAAACAAAACTGTCATCTCTATAGAATATATTTCTACATCAAATGGTGACATAATCTTTCGATGACACCCTCTACAAATTTTGTAAGAAATGGTTAAAGTTGCAGCAAATTTCGCATTTTTGCATTGCGAAGATCAAACTCGTGAGGGATTATGGGTAGTCTGGCAGGTCGAAATTAATCATTGTGATTAATTACAAACATGAGTCCAACCCAAGAGGCATTTAGTGATAGCCGAGGATCTCAATTGGCTAATTATGTAAAATGTTGGACGTTATTACAGCTCTATCCGGGCTGACCTTTAAAATCCCTAAAGGGAACGAACGATTACGAGCGAAATTAATAGTCACTAGAATCACTTGACTTTCACCGTTGGTTCATTAGAGGCGTGCTCATTTATCAACAATTCCTATTAGCAGTAGTGAATAGTAGCATCATCTGACCTAAGTGCAATGGAAATGGTATTGGAATAACCATTTGTGTCCTGTAGGCGAGTACAGGAGCTCAAATATCAAATACCTTCATTTTCCTCCAAATTCTCAAAATTGTTATGAAAAAAATCACTCAAATGAGTCCAAATAAGCCTAGTCTTAGGTCAGTGGTTTTTAGAGATTTCTTTTGAATCGCGGTCATCTCATAAGCTGGTGCTGTGCCGAAATACCCGGCTGCCGAAATACCCGGTGCCGAATTTACTTACTTTCGGCATTGCCGAAGTACCGGGGCATTCGGCAGAGGAGAAGGGAAGTGGAAAATAACGTGCTGTTGATGTGTAGAGCACGTGTTTACGCATTTTTCGTGATTTTATGGACAATTCTACAATGAAACTCGTTACAAATCAGGCTTTGGCATTTAGGAACAAGCATGTATGGATGGGTGTATGGGTTCTATGCAATAGGGCCTATGTAGGCTAACTTTACATTGGGGTTATGCAATTTTCCAAACACATCGTTCAATTTCTGCGGCCCCTTCCCTTGTAAAATGAACAGGTCCTTAATTAATTAGTTTCAAGCTAATCTTAGCCTGTCGTACGAGCTGAGTCAACTGAACACCTATTTCGTGTCATCCTGTGTCCGTACAGCCAATTGACATAAGAACTTAGTTACATCCAACAACCGCACGCTGTAATAAGGATCCCTCTGTGCCGAATTACTGGGATAACCCATTGTTTCGGCAAGTAACCCTGCCGTTCGGCAGGGTAATGACGTAGCCCGCATTTTCGGCATTAATAATTGCCGAAACACCGGGCGTTTCGGCAGATACCCCTCCCGTACGGCAAGGTCCTCTGCCGAAAGACCGGGCGTTTCGGTATAGCCCGGTATTTCGGCGCAGCACCACCGACGTTGGCATTATAACCTATAGGCCTATAGACTATACCAGAGGTGAAAGGGTTAATGGAGATCCATTACTATCAACAAAGTCACATTTCTATCATGCTTGCAATTGACCAGGGGTTTCCGAACCTTTTTTGCCGGAGACACTATTTCTAAATGACAAACTTGGTGCGACCTCAAACACCTTTGCCTTGTTAGTCAATTTGAGTCCAATCAACTGTCGAATGCTGATCAACCCGGTTGTTAAATTGACATCGGCAATCTAATGCATATATTGTTCTCTTTTGGGAAGAAGAGAACCTTATTTTTTGCTGATTACGTAGGTTCTGAAACATTGCAATCATAGACCAACGATTGACTAAAGCCTCGGGCGTAAATTGAAATGATGCCGCTTTAATCTTCCATATTTGGACTAATTACTAGGTCAGTCAAGTCTATACTGAAAACGAGACTCGGTGTTTCTGTTATCAACGTTTCAAGAACGATAACTAATACGCAAATGAGCTGTTTTTGTCTTTTATCTCCATAACCATACGTTGCATTTGCAGGTCGATGAAGAGCATACCTTTTAATCCTTGTAACAAGACGAGCACTTTGGTAAAATGGATTTACCCCTTCCTGGATTCCGCCCACACTTTCACAAGGGGCACTCTTAAAGCCACTATAAGCGATTTCTTTACAATGTAAACAAATCGCGCCCCCTATTTTTTCATCGAAGTCCTTTTTTTTGCACTGTTGTATTGGAAAGTGTTGTAGTAAAGACCCTTGTAAGTGGCTAAGCATAATATGCCGTATTTGTCAAGATATTTTGATATTTATGCTTTGTTTACTAATAAAAGTCGGGATCCGACTTTTTAAGGCCCAGAAATAGTCGTAAATGGCATCTTCAAGACTGCTTTCAAATGCTAAATTGTCTGTTTTTACAAAGAAAAGTAATACAAGGTATTGATATAACCTAACACTAGCAATTCAGAAACAAA